>CAJDSM010015656.1:0-12059 GCA_903981925.1 Ostrea lurida
TTTTGGATATGATTTCATAATGGACATGATTTTTATGCAGGTAATTTATAAAGTTCTTTTGAAATAATGTTTAATTTTTAAAATGGAAGGTTTTGAATCGTGCTCATAGTGGCAATAATTTTTGTTTTTATTTGAAGTAACTATACACGTACTAGTTAGTAAATTGGAATGTTTTGAGCTGATTTCTGAAACTGCAATACTCTCAGTACCACTTTATAATTCTCTAATTGGTTTTGGATTTGAATTTAAAGTACACTGTATGTTTTTTGGATTGATTTCAGACGTGCACCCTTCAGATTGACCATCATACCACAGCTAAGGATCTTTTAGCGCAATGCATCGGCAAATTCCACATAACGGTAAGTGAACCATGTCAGATCTTAAATTGTGGGATATAAAATAAGGTACTGTACTCCCATTCCCCCCCCCCCCCCACACACACACACACACTCCAGCACCCAAAAAAATAACGCCTGTGAAACTCTGGACCAGCGCTGGTCATCCCAGTGCCGATGATCGATGGTTTGAATATGGTAAACAGACAGCAATGAAGCATGTGTGTGTTTGTAAATAACTGTACAGAATTATCTGTAGAGTAGAGTTACACAGAACTGGGGATGATCCATCAACAATCTTTGATGTACACAAAAAAATAAATGTTTAACAGATCCACTAATTTATCATGGTTTTAATTGGGATGAGACGTTAGATTGAAGTGTTGTAAACTAATAGAAGAGTCCTGTAGCGATGAGACGTGAGATTGAAGTGAAGAGTCCAGGCTACAGGGACATATATAGACAAAAGGCATGGATTAAATTAACAACTATTTTAATATTAAATAATTATCCTTTTAAATGGCAAAGTTTCATCAATGGGAGATTTTTGTAACATTTCTGTATTAGGTAATTAATTACATCTACCTTGAAGGTCATGTTTTTTAGTCCTGTTTGTGTGGGTGTGTTTGTCAGCTGTACAAAACTCATCACAAAAGATGTTTTTTCTGATATGACTGGCAATTAAGATTCGTTAATTTTTTTGGGGACAATCTGTGCAGGAGCACAGTTGTAGATGGTGATATTGCAGAGTCTTAATGGGGGCTTTATGGACTCATAGCCAAAAACGTCATCATACATACTATAATGTATATAGGGTGGGTGGGGGGGGGGGGGGTTATTTTCTAGAACCATTAGATTTCTCCACACACACCCCCCCTTTTCATCAACACAATGACAATGGTTTAATGTTATTGATTGTGTAATATTTACACATGATTCAAAATAAAAATAGAGATATAATGTAAGTTGTCGTTATCGGGGACTGATAGGGAGCGTGACTGTCCCCCCTTATCTATCTATAGTACAACTAACTAGAACATGACTTGCTGACATATATGGCCTGACTATTATACCTCAGATAAACTCTTCTCGGAATCTGAAGCCAGGGTTAGGACTACACAGTCCATATGATGAGGGATGACAGTTTTTTGTCAGTGTCCAAAAACACACTCATATATTACCCCCACCTGCGTGCTTTCAGAGCGAACCGTTTATCATCAGAGGTGGAAATGACAGAGCGAAAACGAGCGAAATTTCTTACCTGGACTGAGGAATGTTAAGGGGATGGTTTTGTAATTGTTAACAAAAAACAGTGTGTGTGACTCGTAAAAGGGAAGTTTTATCAAATTATTGGGCCATTATCTCACCTTGTATGAGTCTTGGAGTTTTTCACACCCCTAAAACATTGGGAAATATTTGCACTTTGACGAGTATTGTAAAATTTAGCATTGGACAACTAGATGTGGATAGGCTAGGCTTGGCCAGATCACACGTGAATTATGCCAGGGAAATATGCATCGGAGCCAAAAGTATGTCCTGAATTCGGAGGACACGGACGAGACTTCATGTTTTTCTTGTTTCGTTTCGCAGGAGTCGGAAGCTAGCGAGTGTCAGCTGTGGGTGAAAACTGGGAAAGACGAGAGCCCTTATCCACTGATAGGTGAGTACCATGAAGGGGGAATGAGCCATCATCATAATGGCTGACTTCTGTTTGAAACATGGATGAAAATATCGCTATCAGGGTTATATGTCAATTCATTTCAAATTCAAATGCCTATCCGACTAGCTCAGTAAGTTAGCACGTTGTCTTCTGAACTGCAGGTTGCAGGTTCGATTCCTGCAGGGGTTTTAATTTTTTTTCATATTGCTTTCTACTAAAATTGCTTTTTTTTTGGCGAAATAGAGTGAATTTGAATTTTTTTAGTTTCAAAATATTGTTTAATAACATATCCTTTACTTTTGACCCGCGTCAAATTTCTCTGGTGTAGCATTCCACCTATTAAAATAACTGTAGTATACACACTGGTTAGTGTGAGTAGAGCTAAATAAGAGAGTCCGACCCACTGACTGGTCAGTACCGCTTACAACCTCAATACACGTGTATCTAAAATACTAAGGGTTATGTCATGATGATGACACTTGGGATGAGAATTACAGAGATTCAGAAAGTTGAATTTGATTCAAAGTGAGAGAAAGAAAAAAAAATCACTTAATGGGTGGGTCGGATTGGTAGAGCAATAGGACATTGAGGTGCCTGGTGACAAATTGAATTTTATGTGGAGAGATGGTAACAGGCATGCATAATATTATAATGCGTAAACATGCAGATAAATTATAATGGGGATTTGTTGAGAAAAATGTGGCTTTTGTTGTTTTGTTTACCGAGCAATACTGCCATCTAATGACTCGGTGATAATTTGATCCACCAATCAAAGCTGTTTTCAATAATAAGTACTTTATGCCTATCATAAGATTTCACAATAACTGATGACCGATTGGCTCTCTAGACCAGCCCTTTAGGTATACACAGTATTGTAAGCTCCTAATACACAAAACCTCTCTGTGGACACAGGACACGTGAATGATCTCCTGTTAACTTTGTATAAATATTGTAGTTTGGAAGTAAAAATACCTGACCTGATGTTAAACCTTAGGATACATACATAAACTCCTGTGTATTTATGGAGGCCCCCCTTACTGTTTGTATAAGACCTATTCTTAACAGCGAGGACACATGGTCACGGAAATGTCGAACAAAATCACAATATTCCTAACTGTACGGCAGATACGCAATGTATTTCATTTGTCAGGGTTTATATGAAAGTCTCAAATGGCTTTCTGAAGTGTTTCAAACAATGGCCATTTTTATAGTCGTTAGTAAATTCTTTTGTTTACCCGGTTTCCAGGGACCTGGTCACACATCCAACCATCTATTGCACTTCCACTTATTTTGGCAAGATTCGTATAGTAACGCCTTCAGTGCTGATCTAAATTCTTGCATTCAAAAAATTAAATTTGAAAAACTTGTTAATTTTAAAATATATGCCACAATATGCACAAGCTTAATTCAAAAGTCCGAAATCTATACCCTAAATCTTATAAGCACAGTGTATAGATAGGATATATTCTCGAGATTTGTTTAGGATATATTCTCGAGATTTGTTTGCACGTGCAATCTAGAAACGCGATGTCCAAAACGTGACCAGTTCAAAAACGTGAGCACATGTTCTTAAAAACTTTAACATACCAGGAGAAGTGGGTCAGAGTCTTATAATAGACAGATCGCTCCTAAGGGCTGTAAAAAAACCAGACTGCATGTATATATAAGTTTTCAATAGTGCTTTAGAGACTACTTATGGGAAGCACAATGGCCTCTTCACGCGATTTCTATTCCCTAATCATTACATTTGGCAGCAAGCGATCTCCTCGTAGGGATGACAGTGTCATGTTCATCTGTTTTCTGTGGATAAACATGACCCGTACAATGAACTTTGTTTGGCTACAACCTATCATTGCTCAATCGGGGGAGAGTATTAAACTTGTTAAGAAGGATTTCGCGATCGGTGCAGCTTTTGTATGTGTGTGTTCTTAATCCCCTCCGAAAACGATTCAGACCAAGAAAATTCACCTAGAAAATGCATGCGGTTACTTTTTGGCCTCACGATAGATATCCTTAATACTGGTTGTTGAAGCTTTTAATGGAATCTGTGATGTATTCATTTTGCGCAGTGTTGGGGGGGGGTGGCGGGGGGGGTGTCCTAGCTTCTGTTGTAATTCTTAAGGTTTATAGGGTACCCTTAAAATGTTAACCTATATCTCGGAGCCAGCAGTTTTTCGGTCCAGGAGACCAGATAGGCGCATGCAGTTCAGTGAATAAAACTTTCCTGGTTTCATTCATGATCACTCTCTGTTTATGAATTAATATTTTTAATGGACTTTAATGTGAATTTGTAGGATTTTTCTGTCTTTTATGCCAGACATATTAAATACATATTAGTTATTTGTTCAAGCAATTTATTGACGTCTTTTCCTGAGTAGAATTTTAATTCACTATTTTGGGTGTTATTGGGTTATCTCACAATGAATAAATCTTTGGAAAGTATAAGAGGTATACAACTTTTTCAAAAACTATTGGAGTCTGTGTTTTTTACTACGCATACATTGATCAAATTTGAATGCCTTTACCTCACAAATTTGTGCTAGAGCAACATGCTTTTGAATTTTAATTGAGGGAAATGAATTTCAATGCCATAAGTACTAACAAAACTTTGTATGTCACACTATTTGGCCAGTAAATATATATGTACAATAATTGTGTCAAATGTCAATATTTTTTTTACAATTTACACACACAGTAACAAGACTATGTACAAGACACACTTTATTTGAAGGAGGCAAAGGAAAGTTTTCCGGTCTCGTTTTTGCCCAGGTTACAACGCAGAACTAAAATAGAGTACAATGTACTACAGAGGTGAGCGTTGTTGATGAAGGTCCAACCTTTATCAATGTCAACAGTGGTCAATGTTTACAAAACTTTTCCAACCTGTATATACACACTCTCGAGAAAAACTTTGGTGTGAATTTGGACTTAGTCAACACCGTATTAGTACACACAGACTGGGGAATTAGAGATATGTGCGACTCCCAAGTAATGGTTCTCGCTGCCATTGAAATTTAAGCAGTACATAATGTAAGTACATGCAGAAAAGACTCTCAGTGTTGAAAAGCTGTCTCATCATTTTTGAAAATGCCTGAGGAGAGCTACGTTGACTTCATAACATCTCTACGAGATACCTGGCACCTCATGGGATTAACCCATATTTTTTTTTTTTCGGTGTTGAGTTTATGCCCCATGCAAGCTATAAAATGTCTTTGGAAGGCAGATTTTTTATGAAGATGTTTTTTTGACCGAGATTCACCTTTATTGATACCCTGTTTTGTAATTTTGAAAGTTTCACACTTGATGAAATCACCGTAAAAAGACATTTTGTTACACATTTAGGGATTAACTTCAAACAGCTGTTTTGAGAGATGTATACCACTTGTGTCGTCTCATTGACGGAATTCGCACCCAGTCTTTTGTCTGATTGTTTTCAGCCATTGAGGATTATTTTTCGGGGTAAAATCCATTAAGGGGGAGAACAGTTTCCGTGGATAAGTAGTCATTCACCTGTGCAGGTGTAAACAAAAAAATTGAAAAAATCATTACGCGTTAAAAAAAATTCATTGAGGCCATTATCTCAAATTTCTGCAGTTCTACACTGGTCAGGAAAAACATTAATTTAATATATGTAATTACTATGGAGTTTTATAGGTGTGGGTTTGGAAATTCTTTAGTGGGTGTGTGTTGTAATTTTTCTTTATTATCAGACCATGTATTTTATTACATGCTGAATTGTAAACACGTAAAGTCTTGGTGAACATGATGACCCTGAATGCCTGTAGATTTACCTTTGTTTGTGAAATAGTTGAGCTCTTTTTTTATCTCCTGCAAAGATATGTAAAAAGAAATTCTTTTTTCACAAGTTTTGGCTGTGTGGGTGAAATATGAATTGCCCATGGTTTACTTTTAACTTCTTTTTTTCACGAAAGATTTTAAAATCCTCACGGTCAAAAGTTGGTAATTAAACAGAATGAATGTGCCACAACGTCTAAAAATATCTATCATTTAATGAATTCAACATGGCCGTATTTTAAAAAAAAAAATAAAAAAAAATTCTATCTACCTGTATAATTGCCTTATGATAGGGACATTATTTTTTTTCTTTGTCAGAATTTCCCCAAATAGTTTGTACCTTGCTTTGTATGTTTTAGGAGTTACATAAAGGTTAAAAGATGTTTTTCCAAGTATCGGAATTTAATTGCCGCTCAGACCGTGAAGCGTATTATTTACCAAGGTATTATCCATTTGTGTAATTTTTCATGAAATAAAGAGTCGTACAGGTAGATGGACTTTGTTTATCATGCATAGATTGAATGACAGATATTGTGTCAATAGTAGGACACGCCCCCTTGCAGGTAAACACACAGGTATATTCCACTGTTCTGTTTGAGCGACGACCCACATAGTCACTGGCAGTGTCGTCATTTAGGAATCACTTGTCAAGCGAGACACAGGCGACTGTTTTAGCTCATGCCAAGTGTATATTTATATATTGTTTTGTGATTATTTTGATTAAGCATGGGGATTTATATTTTCGGTTATTAGTAACAAATCGGTATCAAATTGTGAATACAAAACTTTCTAGAGGAGACATATTATGCTGTTTCTGATAAAAGGTTGGTGGTTTAGGAAGAGATACATTTTGTCTCGTTTTACGGAACTGCTGTACTTGAGGACGGATTTCCTTGTCCTTTCCACGATGAGTTTTTAGCTACTAGTGAAAAGTGTGTTCATAAGTTTCATCTTCTGTTTGAAGGACATGAATTGCCACACAGTATAAAGTTTAGTCAGCTGCGAGACCTCGCCAAAACCGACGACCCCATGGTGTCGTTAGATGGGATGGAACCAGATGGGGAGGGCAAGACCACCGAATTCATCCTCCAAAACCGCCTCAAGGGCTCCAAGAAACACAGCTTCGGTCAGTATAGTTCTACAGCTTCCTTCACAAATCTTACCTACATCGTTCAAAGTGCATGTTTAATGCAGTATTTTTTTCTGCAGTTTTGTAAAGTGCTTTTTTTTTTTTTTTGGAAAAAATTTTGTTTTGGATTAAGTGATCGAAGCTTTATAAATATAATATGTTAAGGATTATTCAGCATTATAGTTATTACTGTGTTACTATGATGATGTCCAGTTTGAAACTGGACAGAAATTTGGTAGTCCTGATAAGGACTAATTTATTTAAGTGATACAATCCACTATTAAGTCCAAATAACACATGGACTATCCAACACATGTCTGCAGGACACGCTATCTTAAAGCCAGCCACCAAAGAGGAAGAGATTTTAATATTCTCTAATCTGCTTTAAAACCTGGTGAAACGGCACAAAAATGTCTAACATTATACAATTTTTACCAAATTTTACAACATGTTACCCACTCGTGACATAATATCAAAGGCACTGTCTGATTAGAATGGGACTATTTTGTTAGTACCTGACTTGGTTTGGGATATTTTGAAATGGCCGGGTTGTTGACAAGTCCGACTCGCGGGTCTCTGTGACAGTTTAGGCAGGTTGATGAATTTATTGACGACAGTTTTCCTGTCCTCGTATTTTAATTACAATCATAAATTTAATTTACCATCACTTTTAAAAATTACTCTGTACTTAGTGAATAGCAGATGCACTTGTATATAAAGTTGTTTTATATTGAATTAAATTTAGAGTTTAATTAAGAGCAATTGCTTGCCACTGGTCCTGTTTTTACTTTTTATACAAGAATACTGGGGTGACCTACTAAGATTTGGAGAGCATCTGTTTGAATATTTCACGGAGATCATACCAAATAAATACACATGTTGTCAAGACGGTATTTATGGGATAGGTAAAGTTTTCTCTATGAATAAAGTCAGAAACCGTTTACTGAAGTGTGAGAGATCGTTATGCTTCATAGAGTTTATCTACATTTTCTGAATAAAACTAGGTGAGAAAAAAATATGTATATGTGTATGTATGGGAAGAATTGTGGTTGTAAAATTAATTGACATGATATACCTTCGATTCAGTCGAGCTGATCTCTGAAGAAGTTAAACCTCAAAAACTGGCACCATCCCAAATTCTCTAAAAAAAAAAAAAAAATTTACGATTTGTGTTTGAGACCACAATGACTGTGAAATTCGTGTCATTTACGTTGTATCTGTTGGGGGCTTTACGTTTTAATTAACAAATCTCTGTCACACACAGAGGTCTTAGGACATGGTCTCTGCTGCTGTACGAACATAGCGCCGTAGGTGGCACTCGGGAATCCTGGCACTCGGCCGAAGTGTTCGCAAGAACATCCTCTTGTAGTGCTGTCAATGTTTATGGTTTTAATAGAGATATTTTTAGTGTTAACTGATTCACAGAACTTGACTTTTTAAGGCATCGAGACATTTTATCAGCCATGGTTGTTCTGTGAGGAGAAATGTCGGCTGTGGAGAGTTTAATTTATAGAGTGTGAAGACTCTCGACATTGTTGAGAGGTCATGCATGCCCTTTCACTTTATCTCCAGTGTCATTATGCAGATGATAAAAAAATCCCAAGATTGATGTCTTTTCATTCATCTCCGCTTCAAGCAACTAGTAATTTACATGTTTCAATTCTTAAATTTTATGATAATAATTCCTCGAATGTTCTTGACCTCTTCATAAAATTGTCATTTATCAAGTCAAAACTTTCTCCAAAACAGAATTGCCCTCTTTAGCATATTTCAAAAAAAAAAGTATGAGATCCACTGTATGAAAGGTCATTATGTGTTCTATGCAAAATTTTTGCATTTAAAGTGACAAGTTGACATGGAGGCAGCCTGATGTGGCTTGTAACTTTTTAACATAATCCAAAGTCCAGGTCAGATTCGCTTATTTTGAATTCCGGTCTCGGTTCCAATCCTATTTTGAAAAAATGTGAAGTAGTCTCTTGAAATTTTTTGGCCGGGATCTGGAAAATTCTTGTCCACGGTAGACTGTAAATAAAAGTGCTTGTTCTGCTGTCCAGTCCAGTTGGCTAGATTTAATTATTTTTGTTGTTCATAACCGCAAATCATTCATAAAAATTTAGTGGGATGGAAAAACATTTTAAGCTCCTTTTTTATAACCCATTCAAAAATAGCCATTGTTTTACTAGTGGACTGTGGTAGGGTGGTCAAAATTTAAAGGGCACGGCTTAAGGTGGGATTATATTGCTTAATCCTAAAATGTTCTTGGTTTTAAGTCTGTGTTCTTCACTATAGAACTGTGTCAAGGAATTTGTGGGATGAGTGAAGTGTTTTTTTCGGTGGCATGAAGGGAGTTTTCGTGATACAAAAGATTTTGTTTTTGAAATCAGAAATCAAAACACCGTATAAAAGTAAAAACTGTTGATCGAAAACAGCCCAGTGTGTATCGGCGCCGGCAACTGTCCACATGTGCGGCTGCGGGTCTGTGGTTCCGTTGTACAACTCCACGTAACTATGGTGGCTCCCCAGCGATCGCTAAGACTGTATCCCTGTACGTTTCGCTTCTTTTCCGTCCCTGACCTGGAATATATTTATAAACAAGAACATTTGATTTGATGTTTGTCTTTTTTAATTCCAGACGAAAGCAACAAAGGGAGCAAAGCAAAAAACAAAAAGTCTCCGTTTAACTTCTTCAAGAGAGGAAAGGATGATAAAAATAACAACACGACTCCTCCTGGGAAACTCTTTGGACATCCTCTACAAGATGTCATGCAAGACGGGCAACTGCCCAAACCAGTGATGGTAAGTCTACGTTTTATATATGCATGTTATGCATATTCGAGGCAGTTCTCGTTAAGGCTTGATGAAAAGTTTTGGATGTTTAAAGAAAATGGATTCTAAAGACTTGAGAGAAATATTTGATCTNAAAGTTTTGGATGTTTAAAGAAAATGGATTCAAAGACTTGAGAGAAATTTTTTATCTTTATTTTGCAGGAGCTGATGAAGTTGGTGATTATTAACGGTCCTTACACTAAAGGTGTGTTCCGAAAGTCATGTAACATCAAGCTAGCCAAAGAACTTCATCAGAGGCTGGACGAGGGGGCAGATTGCCTGAGTGAGGACACGCCCACTCTCGTCATAGGGCACCTGCTCAAGGTTAGCTGATCTACCTCCTTGTGGAATAATTCTTAATTTTACATAAAAAGTAATTGAATTTTGTGAATTACCTTGATGGAAGGCAAATTTCAATTTTAATTTTTGTTTTGTATTCATTAGGAATACCTCAGGAGTTTACCTCACTGTCTCCTCTATGAGGAGTTTTATGAGGAGTGGATCAGCCTCAGTGAAGAAGAAAACACCTCACCGAAGCTGGAGAAAGTCCGAGGGTAAGATGCCCGACACACTTCTTTATCAAGTTTTTAGATCAGCAATTGGCACGGAAATAAAAGTCCTTTCAATCAACTTACATGATATTGTAATTAGTGACCTATCATTCCTGTAGGGCATGCTGATGTTAGATAGACGACAGGGGACAATAGGCCGAGGTGTTTAACATGTGTTTTGTTAGGTGACATGAAAGCTGGTGCACAGCCCCCAACTGTCGGGGATATGACGATACATGTGTAAATGCATGTTTTCCATGTCATAAAATGACATCTACGTTTGATGAGTCAGACCCTATCTCCGTCCAATCATGCGAATTTATTTCCCCCCCTATTTTGTAGATCGAACCTTGATATGGTTATGGATTGACATTTTCATTGAAAGATTTAAAAATGGCCCCCTAGTTATTGTTTAAGTTAGTTTTACAGGTATGTCTTAAAGTCTTTGTGTGTGACGTATAAGTACTTGATAGATATATCTCTTATAATTCTATACATATATGTAGGTGTATGCGTACAGGCCATTCCTAATTATCGGTCTTTGTGTATATCCTATTGAAGCTTGATGGTTACTTGATAGAACCACAGGAATTTTTAAACTCTGACCAAGTTTTGAATGCACCTACTGACTCCCAAGCTTCGTCCTCCGTCTGTCAAACCATTTACCAAAACCACATCCACTTAAGGAGGGTTTAATGTCCACCGGTTAATTAGGTTAGATGACCACAGTCCCTTTGATGTTCTGAGGCCGTATTTTCCTTGGTTTTCCGTGCCCTGTAATTTACTCATCAGTTGCCTTTTATAGCGGCTTTGGGTGATGGAACAATTGATTTTCGGTGCAAATAGGGGGGATGATTGATACATATTCAATAATTTCTCTTCTTAACAGCATTTATCAGCCTGATTGCTATTTTTTGTTGCCTCCTTAAGACTACAAGTTGTTTGTTTGTGTTTGCATAAGGAAAAACAAAAACAACAATCTTCCTCCATGATAAAAAATTTCAAATTTATTTTCAAATTTATGGTTAATTCCGTGCAAACTGTTCATAGAAAGTCATGTGTATGATAAAGATTTCTTTGACTGAATATAGTGTGAAAGAGTGTGAGATACTGTGTGAATGCGAAAAAAATATTTTAATAATTATGTTCATGTTTCATTATATTTATTCATGAATATGAGAAAAAGAATAAATGATTTTTAAAAAATATTTCTTTGACTAACAGCCTTGCTACTCCATTACAGACTGTTGAACAAGCTTCCCGAGGGCCACAGGGAGCTCCTGAAGCACATGCTGTGCGTCCTGTATCACATCGACAAGAACCACAAGGAGAACATGATGACATCATACAACCTGTCCGTCTGCATCGCTCCCAGCATCCTCTGGGCCAAACAGGGAGACGACCCAATGAGGGCGCTCGCCATGGCGAAATCCCCGCAGCAGATCGTGGAGTACCTCATCATGAACTGCGTGGAACTGTTCGGGGAGGATGTGATTTATCTGTTCGGGGACCTGCNTGGAGTACCTCATCATGAACTGCGTGGAACTATTCGGGGAGGATGTGATTTATCTGTTTGGGGATCTGTTGGAGCACAAGATTCGCCAGGACTCCAGCACAGACTCAGACAGCATGCACAGCGTGCTCAGCATGCCCGACTCGGCCAGTAAGTACAACAGGGAATCAATCAATTTCTTTATTTACTTTACTCTTTACAACACCAAGTTATATGATATATGGTAAATTGGGAGCTTATCCACTTTATA
>CAJDSM010015657.1:0-21761 GCA_903981925.1 Ostrea lurida
AAATACAATACAAAATCGAGTGTTGGGCAACACGGACCTTCGACAAGCAAAAGGCAGGGTCATGTGCCATGGAGGAGTAAGCATCTTCTGCCTGACCGGTCACACCCGCCGTGAGTCCGTAGTCGAAACAAAGTAAACGGGGTTACCCGTCGTCAAATCTAGACGAAAATGACAGTCTTGCGCATCTGGTGCATAAATTGGTACCGATATGACTTATATTCTAACAAAGGTATGAAAAAATCAGTCAACATATGACTTAGTGATAATTTGTAATCGCAAAACAAGGTCATTATAGCGACCGTAGAATTGCGAAATGATGACTTTAAACGAGATTCGTTATAACTCTGCAACATCAACTTTTTGTTAGTAGTTGGCCTCGCTTTAAAAACTCATCATACACATGGCATGCCCTTGCGTATCGAATCAACTGAGAGACATGCACACCCTAAGCAGGCGATAGTGGTACATTACTACATGAAAAGGAAAGCTGACGATTGCAAAGTCAAGTCATCCCCGTTTATCATATAATGTAGTTGTCAGTCTGCCATCGAGTCAATATTAAGTAAAATATCCAAATATGAAGCACATCTGTCAGATTCTGTGGTGTCCTTTATTTCGAGTTCGTCGGATATATCAAATGGACAAAATTGTGAAAATTATGATTGTTAATTGATAAGACATCGTCAGGATATATCGAATGGACATAATTGTGAAAATTATGATTGTTTAATTGATAAGACATCGTCTATATACTGTACCTATAAGTAAGGCTGAAGGACACGGCAAGTTTTTTTTTGTGTTTTTATCCCATAACAGTTTTGAACAAATTTGCTTCGTATGAATATAAAAATAAGTCTGCCAAAAAGGGGGCACAATTAGTGCCCATAGGAATACCAACAGATTGTTGGAAGACATGGTCTCCAAAGACTACATAAATATTATCTATAAGAACCCAAGCATGCTCTTAATATCTACTTCAGAGTACTTGTGTGGGCAATCAGAGTGGTTTCTGACAAAATATGTATCTTGTTTCCCAACGATCAGAAACTTGTATTTTCGGGTGCTGTTTTTTTGTTCAAAAAGCAATTATCAATTATCTGAAAAGCCTAAATTTTTATTTATCGTGAGGATTGTTGTATAAAGTATGGAGAAATCATACGTTTTGATGCAGTCAATTTTAGAAAAATCTCGTGACTTGAAGTTTTCTATAGCTCTTTGGGTTTTTGAGAATCCACATCTAATTGACACCACTTCTGGAATATGTAGTGGAACAATATCTCTGAAGTGACTCTTTAACAGCTGTTAGTAGTTTAGTTAAAGTAAAGGATAGAGTCTTGGTAGGAGCATTTACTGGAACCAGCTATGTATCTTTGTTTGTAAGGATTCTTATGCAATTTCGGAATCCATTACAGGTATGGTATTCAAATTGATCCTGATTCTTCGGAATATTGAAAGTATTCAAAACTGAAAAGTGATTTTGAAGAATTTCATCCTTAGTCAGATTGCTTGGAGTATAAGTAGGATTCCCAGATGTTGAAGTAAACCCTAGTTCATTAAAGACAGTATAATTGTGACTTTTACAAACAAAGACAATGTTGTTACTTGCTTTGTCAGCTGGAACTAGTACAAAGTTTTCATGTAGTCTATTGTAACTCATTTACCACTTCTGGCTTCTTAACGACAGAAGGATAAATAGTACGCATTTCCCCGCTAAATGGTTAATACGGGATTTTTAATGATTTCCGAATACTTTTGATCCATTCAGACAAAGTGTCAAGCTCCTCTCCCTCAAATTTTGCCAACGTCTGGCGTATTGTTCACAAGAATTCATGATATTCATGAAATTATGTCGCCATTTAATGAGCGAGGTTCTCGGAATTTAGGACCTTTTGAAATAAGGGACTTAAATCCTCATTTTGGACTATATCTATATCCCCAGTATAATATGACCAGCGGGACATAATGAGGAAGAGGAACATGTATACTTTGGAGATTTCGTTGTAATTGTTCAAATCTATGCACTGCAACGTCTGTTTGTAATTAAATAACTTGGGTGCAATAGTGGAACTATATCTGTATGAAATACAAGGTGTAGATTTCATCTTGAAATAAGGCGGGATGCAGGACTGTATTTTTTTATGGTTGAGATGTTGTTGATGTTGACAGCATCAATTCCTTTATTGTCAAATTTAAGGTGTAGGAATCGGCGAGGTTTCTTGAGTTCACTTTCATCCCTAATGGCGGTGGAACAAAGAGTCTGTGATGGACCAACATCCCCAATCATATTAATCAATCTGTATTCCGGTGTTGAGGAATCCAAGTAGGCCCTACTCTTTTAGTTTTTTCTTGCAATTCAATACAAAATTTTCAAAAGGAATAGAGTAAAGTTTGGTGCGAATGTGATGTGGACCAATGGTTTATTCACGTAAGGTAGTGGGAGTCAAAAGACACATCGTGTATTATGGGTTTGTTGTACGAACGATGTCCATGACTACGTTTACGTCTAGTTGTATTGGCAAAAAGTCCAATCACATTCACATTGTTACACTGTAGGCTGGAAATATTCCCTATGCTTCCAATATTGTCGTTGCACCAAATGGAAAAGCAGTGCCTAGTTTCCTAATCCAGTGTTCTTCTCGTTGCCTACGGAAAGGTGTACTTAATGTTGGACTATTGGTATCATGATATATTTTTCTATGATTCTCACTTTCATAGATAAGATGGAATGGTCAGGGGAATTAAAATGTTTATAAAGAAGGTTGATGACCTTCGTTATTAATCTCAAATCTATGGCCTGACATACGTTTTTTAGGACCCCTTGGTTTCCCGACATATATGAGCCCACATAGGTTACATTCAAAAGAAATGATTCTGCTGTTCCTGCAGACGCAACATTTGACTGAGCTAGTGCAGTCACCCTGCCACTATCTTGAAGCCAGTTTCCAATTGTTTTCATTGCAGCCATCGCAATATGTAAACCACCAAACATTACCTCTATTTTTTCTTCTCCGTACTGTTCGGGCCAGTTCCACTGAATGTTTTTAGCAAGGGCAAAGAGTGGCTGATCACATGTAAAGAAAGGTATTTGTCCCGAGTTCAAGAACGACGTACAATCTTTAATAACTGTCATTGAGTGGCGAATCATGGCAGCCGATTTTGCTTCCTCTTGAAATAGCGGTAACATTTAACTGATATCTAAAGGTGATGGTTCAACCAGCTGAGTCCCTGTTAAATTTGCATGAAATGCAGACCATGTAATATCGTTGTTGTCTGTTTCATTAATTTTTTTGTCTTTTGTTTTCTGTCGTACAGAATTGAGCCACCTATAGGTAGCAAAACAAGTAAAGCTGCATGTATTTTATCAAAATGTTGTCAATTGTAGACTTCACATATGGAATGAAAGAAAAAGTTAGCAAGCTCACATACCCCACGCTCCCACGTTGCTTGAGAATGCTGCACATTATGAAATGTAGTTTTGGCAATCAGGTAGAAAATCATAATTGAATATCGGTTATTAATGGATACACATAATTGATCAACTATTGATTATACTAGGATTTTTTTCTAAATAAAGTAAGAGATCTTTTCATTAAACATACATAATTCTATCCTTCTTCCATTTAGTGTTTAAATTGGTAAAGAGGTAAAAGGATATAAATTCCTCCTTAAAAAATCACATCAGAATTCCTGTAAATATGCGCATCTACACGGTATGTCCTTATTAATTACAAAGTTTCACGAAACTCTGTAGAACGGTATTAGAAGGAGATAACAGACAAACTGTTTCAGTAGTATATTTGATATTGACCAAATGTCTAAGTTCAAAAGGGGAATAATTCATAGAAAAAAAATTGAATAAGAATTTCCTGTGTATATGCGCATCTACACGGTATGTTCTTCATCACTACAAAATTTCACGATAATCTGTTGAACGGTTTCAGAGGAGTTGCGCTGACAAACTGTTTCAGTAGTATATTTAATTGTGGCCAAATTTCTAAGTTCAAAAGGGGCATAATTCCCAGAAAAAAATTGAATAAGAATTTTGTGTGTATATGCGCATCTACACGGTATGTTCTTCATCACTACAAAATTTCACGATAATCTGTTCAACAGTTTCAGAGGAGTTGCGCTGACAAACTGTTTCAGTAGTATATTTAATTATGGCCAAATTTCTAAGTTCAAAAGGGGCATAATTCCCAGAAACAAAAATGAATAAGAATTTCCTGTGTATATGCGCATCTACACGTTATTTTCTTAATCACTACAAAGTTTCACGAAATTCTGTTGAGCGGTTTCAGAGGAGTTGCGCTGACGGACTGACTGACAGACAGGTCAAAAACATTATACCCTCCGCAAGTAGTTGCGTGGGGTATAATAATGTACACTATATTCAGTAGTGCCCTGGTTTGTACAAATTATAATCGTATTTAGCTTATCTAAAATACTTATTAATAGTTAATATACTGATGAATCTGTGATAAAATGTTGGTAATGAAACAACAAGTTAGTTTGTCTAGCTTTATATGAGACTTCAAGAACGGAATTGCCTACTGAAGAGAGATATCATCTAGATATTTAAGCATGTAATTGATCATGCATTTAATTTTCAATGCGTTGTATTTCAATATTGGTAAGTATAAATGCTATCTATGCTATAACACACAAAAGATTAATTTGAATATATACCTACATGTATATACTCTACTTCCTGAGCCCGATGAAAGTCTCCACATTGACTTGTCAATAGGCTATCCACTAGTGGTACTGCTGCTGGCTCCTTTGGAAGAATAACTGGTGGAACAATCGAATAACTCTCTGGTAGTGGCTTGATATGGTCTCGTTTCACATAATCGCTGATGACATTCATTTCCCTCTCTGTGCCAGTATTATCTAAACTTGGATGTTGAAACAAAGAGAAACCGCAGTCCCATGCAAAGAGCCTTAATTAGCTGTGGTTGAGCTAGGGTTATGGTCAATGTTGTCAACTTCTGCTGTTGTGAAAACACCAGAACAAAGCTTTGCGGGACATTCTACATTGTCGACTTGGAACCGCTCACATACAGAATTTCCCATAGCTGTAGACAAATCCATTACTCTTTCATACAAAATGCTGAGTCCTAAACTGTAAAGTTTGTCTACAAGGTCTCGCTTCCTAGTTTGTGAATGAATAACCATTCCAATGGAAATGGAGGCTCTCTTTCTGATGAGTGATAATTTGCGGTTGTATCCTTCCGACGGCGAATCATACAGTTGTATTGTAGCAGCTGAGATATTGATAGTGCTGATTGCGACTCAACAACATTCATAGATTGTGTTTCAATATTTGGTCCACCAATATTCATTCTAACCAATGATATCAAGGTCTGTGGAATCGAGTCTTTTTGACAAGTCTCATTGAATGATCCATTAAATTTACATTTTGTGGCAAGCATGTCTCTTCGAACAATTTTAGCTGCTTTGGCATGCAAGGATTATTCCTTCATCGTCACCACTTGCTTGTTTCAGAGCCTCCCCAACATCATCATTGCCAATGAAAATAACGTTTCTACCTTGTGTATGGGTCTGTAGATCTGGTGAGGCTTCTAGTATTCTGTTCTTGAGATGTGTTGTATTCAGCCTGCAATCCTGGATGACTCCAAGTTGTTCAAGACGTCTACTATACAGCTTACCTAGATCAGCGAGCTTAAACATAGGAACAACACCTGTTTCTGATCGTGAGCTTTCTATATAGTCAATCAGTTCTCCAAAAAACTATTCCATGTGTAACAGATTCTCGACTCTCTATCTCTGCCTTTGGATTTTGTTTCCTAGCCTTATTGTAAAGTGTGCTGAGGCACTTCGCATGATACTTTGCTTCTTGAGATACCAAGTCTCCCGCACTAAGTTTGGCTAAAGAACTGTGTCTTGTAGTTCAAGAACGCATTCACGTACCCGTTTGTCTACCATAAATGTCGATGCTTCGTGAAGATTTTCAGACACCTCACCACAGAAAAAACATCTTGGAATCATGGTTCTTGTGGAGTCTCCGCAACTGCGTCTTGTTATTTTAGCTTCCTGTCGGCTTGATGTTTCATCTCCAACTTCAGACAACTGTTTTCTTTTTTCTTGACGAGAAATTTTAAGATCTGAAAATTTTTGACGACAAGATTTGTGCCATTTTCTTTTCCTTTCCTGGAGTGCATGCTCAAGTCCAAATCCTTCCTTGAATTGTTCTAAGTGACTAATTGATACTGGAAACCAATTCAATGTTTCACATCGCTGAATGATAGATGCAAACGATCTATAACCAGTTCCGAAGTCTAAATTCTGTTCGCTTGGTATCTGCCGGACATTGTAAATCCTCATGTCTCCTCTCTTGACATATTATGCATTCTTTCTAGTCAACTATATGAAATGTTTGTTTTGCAGCTCCAATGTCTTGGTTGTCTACAATTATGACCTTTTTTGACATTTTTAATTCAATTATGGGTGAATTTTTCTCACTGGTAGTTTGGGCAACCTGAAACAAAGGATATTGAGAATTAGTAGTGTGTGTACATCAACAGGCAGGCATCCCTGGAACCTACATTTGCATTTGCGGATCCTTGATAAGACAGAGGTGGTACCTTGGCACCTTGGTATGTCCATTATGTCATAATTTACCCAAATCAATGCTGCTTGCATTTTGAATGAAACAGCAATGAAGATACCAAAAAACGATAAATTCAAAAAATTGTCTTCCAGGATGGCCGCCATTCAAGATGACCACCTGTTATATACATTTTGGACATTTTAAAAGCCCTATTGGACATTTTCGGCTGCCCGGTCAACATTTACAAAATAGCGACTACGGATCTTCAGTATGGAGCGCATTACCCACTAAAAATCAGCTAACTTTCTTACACCTCCTCAATATGCTACATCTGCATGAATGTGGCTTGATGTATATTATTAAATTACATCCCGCTTGAGAATTTTTCACGCAGGGTGCCGGTGAGGGACTGCAAATTTAGGCCTCTTGCTTGCGCTCATAGCCTTTGAGCAGGGAGGGATCTTTATCGTGCCACACCTGCTGTGACACGGACTTCGACTTTGCAATATCGAATGTCGAATTTAGTTGGTTCCAGAATTTGTTGTTTCTTAATTGCACTTTATAGGTTCCATATTTTTGCAGTAATGCGTAGAAGTTCACCCACCGAAAGTCATTTGTATGGGGTAACTGTAATTACAAAGTTTCATCAAATTTAGTAAAAGCGTTGATTTTTCATAATTTTTTGTCTGATTTACTATAAATTTTGCCGAATTAAATTCAAAATGGCCGCCAAAAGCCGCCATTTTGATTTTTTCGAGTGGGTCCACTTCTAATTTTTATTTATATGACCTAAAGAAGATATGTGCCAAATTTCATGCTTTTATCACCTTTTGAGCAATTTTTTTTCACAAATCGCTTGGACTAGTTGGCCTCGCTTTAAAAAGTACGTCCTTATACGCATGGCATGCTCTTGCGTATCGAATCAACTGGGAGATATACACACCATAAACAGGTGATAGTGGCACATTACTACATAAAAAAGGAAAATTAATGATTGCAAAGATAAAGTCATCACGCTTATCATATGATGTGATTGTCAGTCTGCCACTGATTAGAGTCAATATTAAGTAAACTATCCATATGTCAGATTTTGTGGTGTCCTTTATATAGAGTTCGTCGGGATATATCCAATGGACATAATTGTGAAAATTACGATTGTTAATTGATTGCACACCATCTATATACCTATATGTCAGGTTAAAGGACACTGCAAGTTTTTGTTTTTTTTTAATCCCGTTACAGTTTTTGTACAAATAAGTATAAGTAGTACTTAACTGCTGAATATTAGAATGTGGCTATATGCAGGACAATGAAATTACTTGATTGCATTGATCTTTGGGGATAGCCATGCTTTTATCTATATACATGTATATGCATGTAGCTCACGTGCCCTGTCTTACAAAAAAAAAATGTAGGACATTCTGGGGGGAAAAACGCTTCTACGATATCATACCGTCGAAAAAAAAATCGACCATGTGATCATCGCAATGCAAGTGCAACCAATAAAGTTCGAGAAAGTAACCATTAACAAATCATTGAAATGGTGAACCTCCCTTAGTACTGGCCCTTTGTAAGACAATAATCCTGGTTTTAAGGGCGTGAGCTGTAAAAATCAAAATTGGTTATTTCTGTCTGGTTTGCATTTTCTAGCCAAGGTTAATGATGATAGTGGGACACTATATACCATAAATTCAAATTCCTGAATTTTATCTGTGAAGGAAAAAAATTAGTTCGCATAACACTTGTACAAACTTTGTGTTTTGCAAACTACATGTGTATATAATCACCCTTTATGTCCTTCAGCAAGGCAACTTTTCAACAGTCTTGTGGAATAGATTTCATCGTTAAAATGTGTTGTGTGTGAAGGACATAAAACAATTAATGAAATCATCTGTCATTTGCGTAAGAGTCACTACTCACTCCATCATCGCAAACCACGCCTAATGTCTCCATTAACACTACGTACATGTACGTAAAATGGCGTTAATTTGAGGTAGTATATACTCCCGGACTCAATAAGCGTAGCCAGCATGCAACGATGCACCCCCCCCGCCCGCCCCCCCCCCCCCCCCCCCCCGTGAGACCTTGTAGAGCAGGGCCGTAACCAGGGAATTTTCCATTGTGGGTGCACAATTACTATGGCAAGGGGTCTGAAGGCCGCTAGTCAGACCCCCAGTTGGTCCAGGGAATGCCCAAGTAGGGGGTCCAGGGGACGAAGCCCCCGGAGCTGATGAGAGATTTTAATATTTTTCATTATCTGTTGGCCGCTGTAGGCTATCAGCGGGTGAAGGGCGGACCATGGTAGGGGGTCCAGGGGGGAAGCTCCCGGAAGCTGAGAGGTTTTAGCATTTCCATTTCAAATGGGGGTGCACTAGCACCCAGTGCACCCCCCTGGTTACGGCATTGTAGATCCTGCATCATTTTGATGTCCTATCATAACGAAAATAAGAATCCGACAAAAAGGAGGTATTTCTTAACTGGAAAGTCAACCTGACCTTTACTTGACTCGTGTTAATGCCCCACAGTGACGGGGAGTGGTCCTGTTCTTATCCCCGTCCTGTATAAAATCAAGGGGCAAACAGTTCTGAAGGCTTCCAGTTACATTGTAACCACTCTTTATTATAAATAAAAAATGGAAATAATAAACATTGATTTAACAATGAATATAAATATTGAATACAAGTATTCTTTACAATTAAAATAAAATATTAATTGAAGATTCTCTAACTAAAATACGCACTGAACCCTCTGAATCATATAAATTTAACTCTAAAATACGCGATATTGGATACGTACCTGTATAAAATCAAGAGGCAAACAGTTCCTAAGGCTTCCAGTTACATTCACGGTAACCACTAAAGCATGATCTCATTTAAATACAGAACTAGCGTTCACCCTCCAAGATTCCTTTAATTCCTTATTTGCTAATCGAATGACATTTCTCTTGCATATACTAATTATATGTTTATTTTCCCTGGTCACTACAATACATGATCATGAGCACTCATAAGTTAACCTTAACGTATTGTTTCTAACAGATGTTGGAATCTTGTATGGCGAAAAGGTCAAACATCCTTAACGCTATTTTTAACGAACGAGAGCCGAATGGTGTTTACAATTTCCACAGAGCAATTTTTCCCCCTACTAACAAAAAATCTTGTCCTAAAGATTATCGTTATGATAGTCCGTTTAAAAGGATTTACAGGACAAAGAGGGACGAGGCTCATCGGCGGAGACAGCATCACTGGGAACCATTATTTCAGCTTCCAAGTCACTACGCGAGATCACAGAATTAAATCAAATTAAATTGATCGTTTTTCGTAAGCGTTAAAATGCGAGCGGGTTATGATATTTTTCTGCAACGGTTGCTGTCTTCATCACCCGATAAATCAACAGACATTTTATTGTTTTTATTTATTATACATTTTCATGCATTTTTCAAACATATGCTACAATATCATATTGTTGACCATTTCGTTACTTTAAACGGACTTACAGCCAATTCAAACTTTGACCTTGAAATCGCTCCATATTTGGTAATGATCATGTGGATAGGAGGCACCACAAAACCGAATGGAACTATAGTTTGCATCAATCATGAATTTACTGGACGATGAACGCAATGACAATATCAAAAGAAATATTAGAGAAAAGTGAATGTAAATATGATCGTGTAAAGTCAATATTTCGCTGATAAATTTACCCTTTACTGTACTTTGTAAGGCATTCTACCCGCTATTTTGTCATTCTCTTATTTCATCAAGTAAATTATACTTCTTATTCTACTCAGAATATAAGAACTATGTTTGACTAGAGCCTAAAAATTAAGGTTATGCAATACATACAGGACAGTAAAATAGACCCCAAAAAACAAAACACTTTCCAATTCTATGATGTCAACAACATAGTTTTATAGCAATACACCGTATAAATATTGATTCGGTACAATTATTTGCAATATATTATACTCACAAGTTTGTCAAAACAGGCATTTATGAGAAATTTCTTTTGCAGGTTTTAGTTATAAAGTCCTGAATTAACAATCAATAATTTGAGAAAGAACACCTAAATTGACAATGGCACTCAATATTGTAAAATATTGTAAAATCAACATACATGCATCAATATTGCATAGTCACCATAAAAATTCAACTATGTATACTGAACACAATGGTGTAATTCTAATTTATATGCAGATTGAAAATAAAATAAATGTTTTATTAAAAAATGAACACACAGGTATCTAACTAGTATACAATTTTCAAATAGGAGTCACGTGAACAACCTCATTTTACATTATCAGCGATACATCATGTGCACAACAAGTGATGACGTATCGCTGATTACGTTCTCTGCTTGTTCATAAGTTAGGGTGTATGTGAGGTGTGTGTAAGAGGAATGAATGATGGTGGAGAGCATGGCGTATGTTTCCTAAAACATAAACAAGAGGCCCATGGGCTACATCGCTCACCTGAGCACAGCTGCTTTACTAAGAAGAGCAGTAGTTTGGGATTTAGAATGTACTACTGTGGACTAAATCTAACCTATGTCGAGTGGAGGCATTATCTGAACCATTTTACATCTAATCCATATCAGGAAGCTTTCAGGTAAACACCTTTCTGGTTCAATGAAAAAGATTTTTAAGGAATTTCTCTATATATCTGCATGTAAACTTTGATCCCCTATTGGGGCCTCATCATCTCCCGTAGGATCATGATTTAAACAAACTTGAATCTCCTGACCACTATATCAGGAAGATTTCATATAAATTTCAGCTTTCCTGGCCAGTGGATCTTGAGAAGAAGATTTTTAAAGATTTTCCCTATATATCTGCATGTAAAACTTTGATCCCTATTGTGGCCCATCGTACCCCCGGGGGTCATGATTTGAACAAACTTGAATCTCCTCTATTCAGGAAGCTTCCATATAAATTTCAGCTTTCCTGGCCCAGTGTTCTTGAGAAGAAGATTCTTAAAGATTCCTTATATAATCATATGTAAAACTTTGATCCCCTATTGGGGCCCCACGTACCCCGGGGTCATGATTTAAACAAACTTGAATATCCTCTATATCAGGAAGCTTCCATATAAATTTCAGCTTTCCTGGCCAGTGGTTCTTGAGAAGAAGATTTTTAAATGACACTACACTATAATTTGGCATTTTCATGATTATCTCCCATCTCCTTCACCCAAGGATGATTTGTACCAAGTTTGGTTGAAACTGTCCCAGTGGTTCTTGAGAAGAAATCGAAAATGTGAAAAGTTATTTAAACAGACTATGGACAATGGGCGAACAGAATAGCTCACTTGAGCTTTCAGCTCAGGTGAGCTAAAAACCAAGGATATAAGATTCCAAAGAAATATAAAATTTGAAAAAGCACTAATGACCATCTCTTCTCTCTTTCTTTCTCTCTCTCTCTTCTTTTACTTGATATGCATAGTTTATCAAACAATTCAGAAATTCATAATTAAATTGTGCTTAACTATTTCTTATACATCCTTCAAAACTTGTCAATATAATGAATTGCAAACAATTACCTATATTGTATCAAGATGTACAATGATGACATCATGGTGTCGTGGAAAATGGTTTGTCCCTCTGTATGTACAATTGCATAAACAGGTAACCTGAAAATTCAGATTCCTGTTGAACATAATTCTTTTATTTTGAGAAGTGAATTAGAATAAAATTATTATAATTCAATGGATTAAATAAAGGCTAAATTGACAATGGTGATTAATTATCGATGCAGTACAATCATCATACTGATATTACACAGTAAACATAACAATATAAATTCAACAACATATACTTGACACATGCAATTGTTTTTTACAAATAGTATATTGAATATAAAATACATTTCAAAAATAAATGTAAAACAAAAATGAACACATATAGGTATCTAACTAGTATGGATTTTTTTAAACAAAACAAGCATTGTGCAATATTGCAAAGCAAAACATGCCCCTACTGATGCCCCCTATTTATTTCAGGGATGTCATTATATGCAGACAATTTACAGCACAACAACTCAAATATTAAAATGTATCTCATAAAATTCACTTAACTAACAAGAACCAAGTGAGATGGGCATATACAAACAGAAGAGCAACAAAGAGGAAGCTTTATATAGTTCTCTTTGGTTTCACTGGTAGGGGACCAATACATGTAATATACTCATCATCAATCATTTACAGAAATGTCAACAATACACAAACTGAAACACCATATCATTATTTTTTGCAGTTATAGGCTGAAGATCATCTCGTTCTTTCATCCAGATAGAAAAGGGTAGTCCGACAACAAACCTTGCATCTTCTGTGTTGATAGTAACTACTTCACGCAACTTTTCAAAAATTTGTAGCGAATTTGCATCTTTGATATCAAATTCTTTTGTAAACAGAGTTTCATATCTTTCTTTGCTCTGCTTCTGAAAACTCAACACACTTAGAAGTTTGCACTCTGGTCCAAATATTTTCTGTGCCTGCGACAGTAATTTTCCTTCCGAGATTGACGTGCTAAACACTATCACAAGTATTCTTGTATACGGATCGGTTTCTGAAACTTGATCCTGCTCACTTTGCTCCTGACCTTCAACCACATACACTGTAATGAACAATTCATCTTTATACATAGCGCTAGGGAGAAGGCTTAAATAGGCTTTGCCTGCTACCTAATTCTATCATGCTATATATAAAACAAGAGGCCCATGGGCCAATCGTATGCACCTGAGCACTGTTTCACTAAGAAGAGCAGTAGATAGCAACTTTAATCCCCTATTGTGGCCCATCCAACCCTGGGGGGAGGGGGGCATTATCTAAACAAACTTAAATCTACTCCATATCAGGAAGCTTTCAGGTGAATATCCACGTCTGGTTCAATGAAGAAGATTTAAAGAATTTACCTTATATAATCATACGTAAAACTTTGGTCCCCTATTGGGCCCCATCAACCCCCGGGGGTCATTATTTGAACAAACTTGAATCTCTCACTATATCAGGAAGCTTTCATATAAATTTCAGCTTTCCTGGCCTAGTGGTTCTTGAGATGATTTTCCCTGTATAATCATATGTAAAACTTTGATCCCCTATTGTGCCCCATCGTACCCCTAGGGGTCATGATTTGAACAAACTTGAATCTCCACTATATCAGAAGCTTTCATATAAATTACAGCTTTTCTGGCCCAGTGGTTCTTGAGAAGAAAATTTTAAAGATTTTCCCTATATAATCATATGTAAAATTCGGTCCCCTATTGGGCCCCATCGTACCCCCGGGGTCATGATTTGAACAAACCTGAATCTTCTCTACATTCAGGAAGCTTTCATATAAATTTCAGCTTTTCTGGCCCAGTGTGTTCCTGAGAAGATTTTTAAAGATTTTCCCTATATAATCATATGTAAAAATTCGGTCCCCTATTGGGGCCCATCGTACCCCCGGGGGTCATGATTTGAACAAACCTGAATCTTCTCTATATCAGAAACTTTCATATAAATTTCAGCTTTTTCCCAGTGGTTCCTGAGAAGAAGATTTTTAAAGATTTTCCCATATTAATCATATGTAAAACTTTGATACCCTATTGAGGCCCATCGTAACCCCGGGGGTCATGATTTGAACAAACCTACATCTCCTCTATATCAGGAAGCTTTCATATAAATTCAGCTTTCTGACCCATTGGTTATTGAGAAGAAGTTTTTTAAGATTTTCCCTATATATTCACACCCCTATTGTGGCCCCATCGTACCCCCAGGGTCATGATTTGAACAAACTTGAATCTCCACTATATCAGAAAGCTTTCATATAAATGTCAGTTTTTTTGGCCCAGTGGTTCTTGAAAAGAAGATTTTTAAATGACACCACCCTATTTTAGCATTTTCGTGATTATCTCCCTTTGAAGGGGGCCCAGTCCTTCATTTGTACAAACCTGAATCCCCTTTACCCAAGGGTGATTTGTACCAAGTTTGGTTGAATTTGGCCTAGTGTTTCTGAGAAGAAGTCGAAAATGTGAAAAGTTAACAGACAGACGGACGGACAGACAGACAGACGACGGACAACAGGCGATCAGAATAGCTCACCTTGAGCCTTCTGCTCAGGTGAGCTAAAAATATGTTTAAAGTAATTTGCAGACAGAAATTTAATTTTAAGTTGCAAAAACAGATGCTGAATATTCACTGACCTAAAAACAGAAATTGATTTTTATCCAGACAGGAAATAAACCTTATAAGAACATTATAAGAAGTTACCCAGACTGTTTCCTGTTGAGGATTTATTTGTGCCTTCTGGACAGCCTTTGTCTATCATGAAAACAAAGTTGTTTAGTTCGAAGATCAATGTAATCTACTAAACCATTTTAATATACATTTGTATAAACAACTGCTTGTAATTATTTCCATAAATCTATCGCATCTAAACAACTTGAAATAGCAATTTTCAATATGCTTTGGATTTTTAAGGTGGCTCATACAACAAAATTTTGTTTAAGAGTTCAAGAACCTCATATGAAGGATGATTTTACCATTGAAAGAGTGATACAAACTCTCAAGTATTTTGTATGAATTTTTTGGTGTTTTTCTTCCTGGAATGATAAAATTTACAAATATGAGGTGTTAAGAATCAAAATCAGACTGATTTGATATACTGTATCAATATCTCTTTCAATGGGGAAATCAAATATACTTCAAACTTCTTTCAATAAACATATATCCGACATTGATTTTGTGTATGTATGATAACATAGCAAAAAATATGCCAAACCGGTACATGATACGCCAGCATACATGTATATTATGGAACTTCATCAGCATTCCCCTTGTAATATGCACATCGCCGCATTGTGATCTTTCTTTGTACCAAGATTCATCAAATTCCCCCAAGGGTATAGGAGGAGTTGGGAAGACGAAGTATTTTGCACAGAAAATCCTAAGTCCAAGGGCCCTAACTCCTTTAAAAAAAACATCAGACAGCACTCCTCTTGCAATATGCATTTTTTGTACTAAGTTTCATCAAAATCCCCCTTAGGGTTTAGGAGGAATTGCGAAGACAAAGTATTTTGCACAGAAAAAATCCTAAGTCCAAGGGCCCCAACTACATTAAGAACATCAAACAGCATTCCCCTTGTAATATGCACATCTACACATTGTGATCTTTCTTTGTACCAAGTTTCATCAAAATCCCCCAAAGGGTTTAGGAGGATTAGTGAAGACAAAGTGAAAGGGACAGACGGATGGACAGACAGACGGACGACAGCGCTATAGCATAATACGCCCGCTTTTTACGCAGGCGTATAAAAACTGAACAATTTCATCCACAATGTTGTCATCATTTCTCCTCAAAGACTAAAATGAACAAGGTTCCTATCTTTGCAAGCCAAGGGTGACGATCCACAGTGTTTCTCTTTTCAGAGTAAGCAAATCGGACACTTGGCTAGCCCTATCACAGAAAATGTCATTTAGTATATTATGACTCCTGACTGTGGTTGCTATGGAGAATATCAAGTGAGAAATAAGAATTTCTTAGTTCAACAAGAGCAACGCCAACATGGCATAATATTCCCGTACAGATTTTAGTGGGGTTCATATTTCAGCAGAATTAGTACTGTTCTTTCAATGCTAATTCATTACATTATCATGCTAATTGAGAAACAATATGCATCCTTCACTTACATAAGGTGCATAGGTACCAAGACTGAATGGTCCTAGCCCAAATACAGTTTGATCTCTGTTATGCCTACAAGGTTTTCTTAATAGCTGCATGACAGTGACCTTTGACCTTGAAAAAACAATAGGCATCTTCCTCTCATCATGGTAATTAACTGTACCAAGTTGTAAGATCCAGGGTTTGTGGTTCAGTCTGTATCCCGCCTACAATGTTTTCCTACTAATGACATTACGACCTTGACCTTAGACCTTGAAAAACAATAGGCCGTTATAGGCGTCTTTTCATCATGGTGATCAATTGTACCAAATTGTAAGATCCTGGAGCTTACGGTTTGGTCTGTATCCTGCCTACATCGTTTTCCTACTAAGTGACACTACAATCTTGACTTTGACCTATGACCTTGAAAAACAATAGGCATATTCCTCTCATCATGGTGATCAATTGTACCGAAGTTGTAAGATCCTGGATCTTACGGTTCAGTCTGTATCATGCCTACAACGTTTTCCTATTTAGTAACTCTACGACCTTGACCTTTAACCTACGACCTTGAAAAACAAAGGCATATTCCTCTCATCATGGTGATCAATTGTACCAAGTTGTATGATCCTGGAACTTACAGTTCAGTCTGTATCCCCCCACAACGTTTTCTACTAAGTACACTACGACCTTGACCTTTGACCTTGAAAAACATATGGCATCTTTCTCTGATCATGGTGATCAATTGTACCAAGTCTTAAGATCCTGAAGCTTACGGTTCACCTACAAAGCCCGGACAGACAGAAAGACAGACAGACAGAGCTATACCATAATACGTCCCGTCTTCGACAGATGTATAAAAAATGTGTGTTATAATCAAAGTGGATGTAATATCAATATCAATGCATAACAGCAATCTGTTGTGTTCTATATGATCTAGTATACAGTTCTTTTGAGTTGTCTTATAACCATTTAATCTACTACTATTAATAGAATTAGAGCTGAAACGAATGTTCGAATATTCGCGAATGAATAGTAAATAGCAAATATTCGAATGGATAATTAGTATCCGAATATTCGGTCACATGTCTAATACCCATATGAAATGTTGTGAAACAGAACTCAGTACAGGCACTAGATGTTTACAATATAATGGTTTTAAAAAATCTCCCGTAACCAAACTATATATCAATAACAAGGTATAACTCGCCATCTTTGTTTTCTTATTTACCAGGCATATCACTTGCAACTTTATTATTAGCATTAGACCCCAACCGTCTAGCAGCAACTCTTTCCTTTTTTTTAACGATCAGTCATCACGTTCAAAACTGGCCGATTTTGAGTTGATTCTTTAGCATACAACATGGCTATCCTACATGTAGCTGGGAGCGGAATACGAAAAACCTTTGCTTTGTTATACATGTATAGTATGCTTACTGTTCAGTGCACAATTTATTTCCATTTTCTTTTAATTTAACTTTTTGCTTGAATAATTCTATATCTATCTTAACACAATTGATAATTTAATGTCAAATAACTATATCTATATTTTATGTACCGAAACATAACAAACTCCTAGTGATTTATAAATGACAGACCTGTAAATATTTTATGAGGAATATACATGTAAGTTACATTTATATGATATGTTGACGAATATCGAATACGAATAGAATAGTAGTCCCGAATATTCGAATATCGATTTTTGGTATCGTTTCAGCTTTATATAAATAGAATCTCTACTACCAACAGAGTCCACTCTCAATTGCTTCTTCTTCAGCTGTGTTCATTGTCACATCTGAAACATAAACAAGAGCAACGCAATGTGGCATAATACGCCCGTACAAATTTTAGTGGGGTTCATATTTCAACAGAGTTAGTACTCTCCTTTAAATGCTAATTCATTATCATGCTAATTGAGAAACAATATGCTCCTTCACTTGGCATAAGGTGCATAGGTACCAAGTCTGATGTCCTAGCCCAAATACAGTTTGATCTCTGTTATGCTACAAGGTTTCTTAATACATATGTAGCTGACAGTGACCTTGAATTTTGACCTCGAAAAAACAAAAGGCATCTTCCTCCATCAAGGTAATTAACTGTACCAAGTTGTAAGATCCTGGGTCTTGCAGTTCGGTCTGTATCCTGCCTACAACATTTCCCTACGAAAGACACTACAACCTTGACCTTTGACCTATGACATTTGACCTACGACCTTAAAAAAAAAACAATATGCATCTTCCTCTCATTATGGTGATCAATTGTACCAAGTTGTAAGATCCTAGAGCTTACGGTTTGATCAGTCTGTATCCTGCCTACAATGTTTCCTACTAAGTGACACTATGACCTTGACCTTTGATCCGATCTTGAAAAACATAAGCGTATTTCTTTCATCATGTGTGCTCAATTGTACAAGTTGTAAGATCCTGGAGCTTACGGTTCAGTCTGTATCCTGCCTACAACGTTTTCCTACTAAGTACACTACGACCTTGACCTTTGACCTTGAAAAACATAAGGCATCTTCCTCTGATCATGGTGATCAATTGTACCAAGTTGTAAGATCCTGAAGCTTACGGTTCAGCCTACAAAGCCCGGACAGACAGAAAGACAACAGACAGAGCTATACCATAATACGTCCTGTCTTCGACAGATGTATAAAAAATGTGGTGTTTATAATCAAAGTGGATTGTAATTAAATATCAATGCATAAAGCAATCTGTTGTGTTCATAGATCTAGTATAACAAGTTTTCTTTTGAAGTTGTCTTATAACCATTTAATCTACTACTTTAATAGAATCTCTACCTACCCAACAGAGTCCCATCTCAATTGCTTCTTTTCAGCTGTGTTCATTTACAATCTGAAACATAAAAAAGAGCAACGCCAATGTGGCATAATACGCCGTACAGATTTTAGTGGGGTTCATTTTCAACAGAGTTAGTACTCTCTCTTTAAATGCTAATTCATTATCATGCTAATTGAGAAACAATATGCATCCTTCACATGGCATAGGTGCATGGTACCAAGTCTGATGGTCCTAGCCCAATACAGTTTGATCTCTGTTATGCCTTCAAGGTTTTCTTAATAGCTGACAGTGACCTGAATTTTGACCTCGAAAAAAACAAAAAGGCATCTTCCTCTCATCAGGTAATTAACTGTACCAAGTTGTAAGATCCTGGGGTCTTGCAGTTCGGTCTGTATCCTGCCTACAACATTTCCCTACGAAAAGACACTACAACCTTGACTTTGACCTACAACTCTAAAAAAACCAATATGCATCTTCCTCTCATTATGGTATCAATTGTACCAAGTTGTAAGATCCTAGAGCTTACGGTTTTGATCAATCTGTATCCTGCCTACAATTTTTTTCTACTAATGACACACGACCTTGACCTTTGACCTTGACCTTTGACCTCCGATCTTGAAAAAACAATAAGTGTATTCCTTTCATCATGGTGATCAATTGTACCAAGTTGTAAGATCCGGAGCTTACGGTTCGGTCTGTATCCTGCCTCACGTTTTCCCTATTAAGTAACAGCTACGACCTTGACCTTTGACCTTGAAAACATAAGGCAGGCTTCCTCTGATCATGGTCGATCAATTGTACCAAGTTGTAGATCCTGAAGCTTACGGTTTCGCCACAAAGCACCGGACGACAGAAGACAGACGGACAGAGCTATACCATAATAGTTCCCGTCTTTGAAAGATGTATAAAAATGTGTTTAATCAAAGTCGGATGTAATATTCAATATCAATGCATAAAGCAATCCTGTTGTGTTCTATAGATTAGATTACAAGTTTTCTTTGTGAGTTGTTATAACATTTATCTACTACTATTAAAAGAAATCTCTACCCACCCATACAGAGTCCCACTCCTCAATTGCTTCTTTTCAGCTGTGTTCATTGTCACATCTGAAAAACATAAACAAGAGCAACTCCAATGTGGCATAATACCCCGTACAGATTTTACGGTGGGTTCTATATTTCAACAGAGTTATACTTCCTTTAAATGCTTAAATCATTATCATGCTAATTGGAAAACAAATATGCATCCTCACATGGGCATAGGTGCATAGGTTACCAGGTCTGTATGCGTCCTAGCCCAAATACAGTTTGATCTCTGTTAGCTTCAAGGTTTTTCTTAATAGCTGACGAGTTGACCTTGAGAATTTTGACCTCGAAAAACAAAAGGCATCTTCCTCTCATCAAGGTAAAGTTAACTGTACCAAGTTTGTAGATCCTGGGTCTTGCAGTTCGGTCTGTTCTGGCCTACAAACATTTTCCCCTACGAAAAAGGACAACTTACAACCTTGACTTTGACCTACCGGACAGTTTGAACATACGACTATGACCTCGACGGGCATATAATAAAACAATATGCAAACTTTAGAAGTCAAATACGATATAATTTAATCCTTGTAAGCCGAATTATGATTGTTAAAATCTGTCATTCCTAGAGCTATTAATTGTTTTCCTGGTAATTAATATACCCCCTTTAAGGGATATTGCCTTCATTGAACACACTTACGATTATCTTCACCCATGAGTGAATTGTTACACATGTTGAATGAAATTGGCCAGAGGTTTCAGAGATTTTGCCTATCAGAATAACTTTGATTTCTAATGTGGCCCACACTATCCTTAAGGCCATGACTCTAAAACAAATTGAAATCAGGAAGTTTTAGGTAAATCTCCACTTCGTATGCTAGTGGTTCTTTAATAAGATATCTCCTAGTGATATTTGCAGGTTAAACTTAAATCCCCTTATTTCACCCACTACTCTGAGGGTCATGATTGAACACTGTAAACCCGCCACCATGTTAAGATTGTACATGTAAATTTCAGCTTTTCTGACCCAGCGTTCTTCACACCGAAGGAATTTTAACATGACCACATCCTATTTTTTTAGCATGTTATGTGATTATCTCCCTTTTGATACTTGAACAAAATCAGATCCCCATCTAGCTGATTCATTGTTGAATGGTTATCATGAGTCCGTGGGCCCACTCTGATTAGTAACAATTAGTCCTAAGCTAAAATCAATTGAGTCACACACATCTTGATTAAAATCAGATCCTCGATCTAACATCATTGCTTAGATATTACAGTGCGGAGATTGACCAATAACAGAGCGCCATGGGCCATGTACGCTCAACCGACTGAGCACTGCTTCACTAAGAAGGCAGTAGTAGCAACTTGATTTGAACAAACTTTTATTGCTTCACTATAATCAGGAAGGCTTTTCTGGACCAGTGATATCCTCCGAGATATGGATTTGAAATCAAACTTGATCTCCACAGTATATCTGAAAGCTTTCTTATGAATTCAGCTTTCTGGCCCAGTGGTTCTTTAGAAAAGATTTTGAAAGATTTTCCCTATAGATTCATATGTAAAGAATATGATCCCCTATTGGGGCCCCATTGTACCCCTGGGGGCGTCATGAATTGAACAATCTTGAATCTCATTATATTTATCCAGAAGCTTTCATATGAATTTTCATCCCAGCCTTTTTCTGGCCCGTGGTTTTGAGAAAGATTTAAAAGATTTCCCCTTATAATT
>CAJDSM010015657.1:21786-45907 GCA_903981925.1 Ostrea lurida
CGTTATAGGCAATTGACCAAATTGTAAGATCCTGGAGCTTACGGTTTTCGGTCTGGTATCCTGCCTACATCGTTTTCTCTTACTACAGTTGACACTACAAATCTTGAACTTGACCTATGACCTTGAAAAACAATAGGCTATTCCTCTCATCATGGTGATCAATTGTACAAGTTGTAAGATCCTGGATCGTTACGGTTCAGTCTGTATCATGCCTACACGTTTTCTATTTAGTAACTCTACGACCTTGTACCTTTAACCTACACCTTGAAAGAAATAGGCATATTCCTCTCATCATGGGTGATCAATTGTACAAGTTGTATGCTCCTGAAACTTACAGTTCAGTCTGTATCCCCCACACAACGTTTTTCTACTTAAGTAACACTAGACTTGACCGTTTGACCTTGAAAAAACATAATGGCTGATCTTTCCTGATCTGGATGATCAATTGTACGCAAGTCTAAGATCCTGAAGCTTACGGTTCAGCCTACAAAGCCCGACCAGAACAGAAAGACAGACCAGACAGAGCTATAATGCCATAATAGTCCGTCTTCGACAGATGTATAAAAAAATGTGTGTTTATAATCAAAGTGATGTATATCAATATCATAATGCATAAAGCAATCTGTTGTTCTATAGATCTAGTAACAAGTTTTCTTGAGTTGTCTTATAAGACCATTTACAATCTTACTACATTATAGAATTAGAGCTGAACGAAATGTTTCGATATTCGCGAATGAAGATAGTAAATAGCAAATATTCGAAATGATAATTAGTATGCCGAATATTCGGTCACATGTCTAATACCCATATGAAAGTTTGTGAAACAGAACCAGTACAGGCACTAGAGTTTACAATAATAATGGTTTTAAAAAATTTCCCGAAACACAAACTAGTATCATCAATAAAAGGTATAACTCGCCATCTTTGTTTTCTATTTACAGGCAAGTATCACTTGAACTTTATTAATTAGCATTCAGCCAACCGTCTCTAGCAGCAAACATCTTTCCTTTTTTTTTAAACGATCAACGTCATCACGTTCAAAAACTGGCCGACTTTTGAGTTGATTCTTAGATACACACATGGCTATCCTACAGTAGCTGGGAGGAATACCCGCACCGAAACCTTTGCTTTGTTATCATGTATAGTAATGCTTACTGTTCAGTGCACATTTATTTTCATTTCTTTTAATTCTACTTTTGCTTGAAATAATTTCTATACTATCTTAACACAATTGATAATTTACAATGTCAATAACTATAATCTATATTTTATGTACCGAAACATCAACAAACTCCTAGTGATTATAAAATGACAGCTTTAAATCATCTTATGAGGAATGATACATGTAAGTTACTTTATAGAGGTTGGACGAATATTCGAATACGAATAGAATAGTAGTCCCGAATATTCCGAATATCGATTTTTGATTTTAGCTTTATATAAATAGAATCTCTATAACAAGAGTCCACTCTCAATTGCTTTCTTCTTTCAGCTGTGTTTCATGTCCACATCTGAAACAATAAAACAGAAAGCAACGCCAATCGATAATCGCCCGTACAAATTTTAGTGGGGTTCATATTTCAACAGAGTTTAGTACTCTCCTTAATGCTAATTCATTATCATGCTAATGAACAATATGCAATCCTTCACTTGGCTAAAGGTGCATAGGTACCAAAGTCTGATGGCCTGCCAAAATACAGTTGATCTCTGTTATGCTACAAGGTTTTCTTAATACATATGTAGGCTGACAGTGGACCTTGAATTTTTGACCTCGAAAAAAACAAAAAGGCATCTTCCTCTCATCAATAATTAAACTGTACCAAGTTGTAAGAATCCTGGGTCTTGCAGTTCGGTCCCTGTATCCTGCCTACAACATTTCCCTACGAAAGACACTACAACCTTGACCTTTGACCTATGACATTTGGACCTACGACCTAAAAAAAAAACAATATGCATCTCCTCTCATTAATGGTGGATCAATTGGTACCCAAGTTGTAAGATCCTAGAGGCTTACGGTTTTGATCAGTCTGTATCCTGCCTACAAATGTTTCCTACTAAAGTGACACTATGACCCTGACCTTTACCTCCGACCTTGAAAACCAACAATAGCGTATTCCTTTCATCATGGTGATCAATTGTACCAAGTTGTAAATCGCTGGAGCTTACGGTTCAGGTCTGTATCCTGACTACACGTTTTCCTACAAAGTAACAACTACGCACCTTGACCTTTGACCTTAAAAAAATAAGGGCATCTTCCTCATGATCCATGGTGATCAATTGGTACCAAGTTGTAAGATCTGCAAGCTTACGGTTCAGCCTACAAGCCCGAAGACACGAAGACAGACAGACAGAGCTATACCATAATACGTCTGTCCTTCGACAGATGTATAAAAAATGTGTGTTTATCAAAGTGGATGTAATATAAATATCAATGCATACACAGCAATCTGTTGTGTTTATAGATTAGTATAAAGTTTCTCTTTTGGAGTTGTCGTTATACCATTTAATCTACTACTATAATAGAATCTCTACCTACCCAAACAGAGTCCCACTCTTCAATTGCTTCTTTTTCAGCTGTGTTCATTGTCACATCGAAAACCATAAACAAGAGCAACGCCAAATCGTGGCATAATACGCCCTACAGATTTTAGTGGGGTTTCATAATTTCAAACAGAGTTAGTACTCTCCTTTAAATGCTAATTATTACATAGGCTAATTGAGAAACAATATGCAACCTTCCACATGGCATAGGTGCATAGGTACCAAGTTCTGATGGTCCTAAGCCCAAATACAGTTTGATCTTTTGTTATGCCTTCAAGGTTTTCCTAATAGCTGACAGTTGACCTTGAATTTTGACCTCGAAAAAACAAAAGCATCTTCCTCTCATCAAAGGTCAATTAACTGTACCAAGTTGTAAGATCCTGGGTCTTGCAGTTCGGTTCTTTTTTATCCTGCTACACATTTCCCTACGAAAAAGACACTACAACCTTGACCTTTGACCTAACAAACCTTAAACAACCAATATGCATCTTCTCTCATTATGGTGATAATTGTACCAAGTTGTAAGATCCTAGAGCTTACGGTTTGATCAATCTGTATCCTGCCCTACAATTTTCTTTCTAACAAGTGACACTACGACCTTGACCTTTGACCCTTGAACCTTTGACGCTCCGAATCTTAGAAAACAATAAGTGTATCCTTTCATCATGGTGATCATTGTACGCAAGTTGTAAGATCCTGGAGCTTAAACCGGTTCGGTCTGTACCTGCCTACACGTTTTTTCCTATTAAGTAACACTACGACCTTGACTTTGACCTTGAAAAAATAAGGTCTTCCTGATCATGGTGATCAATTGTACCAAGTTGTAATCTAAGTCACGGTTCAGCCTAAGGAAGCACAGAAAGACAGCCGGAAGAGCTTTATAAATAATACGTCCCTCTTTGACAAGATGCTATACAAAAATGTTGTTATAATCAAAAGTGGATGTAATATCAATATCAATCGCATACAAAGCTCTGTTGTGTTCTATAGATCTAGTATACAAGTTTTCTTTTTGAGTTGGTCTTAACCATTTAATCTCACTACTTAATAGAATCTCTACCCACCCAACAGAGTCCAACTGCTCCAATGGCTTCTTTCTCAGCTGTTTCATTTGTCACATCTCGAACATAAACAAGAGCAACGCCCAGTGCACTAATACGCCCGTAACAGATTTTAGTGGGGTTATATTTAACCAGAGTTAGTACTCTCCTTTAAGCTATTCATTATTCATGCCCTAATGAGAACACATGCTCCTTCACATGCATAGTGCATAGTACCAAGTCTGATGGTCTAGCCCAAATACAGTTTGATCTCTGTTATGCCTTCAAGGTTTTCTTAATAGCTTGACAGTGACCTTGAACTTTTGACCTCGAAAAACAACAAGGCATCTTCCTCTCATCAAGGTAAATTAACTGTAGCCAAGTTGTAGATCCTGCGGTCTTGCAAGTTCGGTCCTGTATCTCTGCCTACAACATTCCCTCGAAAACGACTCAACCTTGACCTTTGACCTACGACAATTTGACATACGAACCTTGACCTGCGACGGGCATATAATAAAACAATGCAAAACTTTAGATGCTCAAAACGATATAATTAATCTGTAACCAAGTTATGATTAAATCTGTCATTCCTAGAGCTATTATTGTTTTCCATGTAAATTATATACCCCTTTTAAAGGGTATTGGCCCTTCATTTGGAGAACATCACTTAGATTCTCTTCACCATGAGTGAATTGTAAACCAGTTTGAATGAAATTGGCCCAGAGGTTTCAGAGATTTGCTATACATGAAATAACTTTGGATTTCCTAAAATGTGGCCCCCAACTATCCATAAAGGCCATGATCTAACAAAATTTGAATCAGGAACTTTAGGTAAATCCTCCAATTCGTATGGCCTAGTGGTTCTTTATAAGATTTCTCCTAGTGTAATTATTTGCAGGTAAAAACTTTAATCCCTTATGTTAGCCCCAACCCTACCTCGAAGGGTCATGATTGAACAAAACTGTAAACCCCACCATGTTTTAAAGAAGTTTTCATGTAAATTCAGCTTTTTCTGAACCCAGCGGTTTTCACCCGAAGGAATTTTAAATGACCACATCCTATTTTAGCATGTTTGTGATGTATCTCTCCTTCTGATAACTTGAAAAATCATGATCCCCATCAGTGATTCTCATTTGAAAATGGTTATCAAATTAGTCCAGTGGGGCCCACTCTGAATTATAACAATTAGTCCTAAGCTAAAATCAATGAGTCACACAATCTGATTAAATCAGATCCTCGATCATACATATTGCTTAATATACAAGTGCGGAGTTGACCAATGAACAAGAGGCCATGGGCCATGTCGCTCCACCTGAGCACTGCTTTCACTAAGAAGAGCCAAGTAGTAAGCACTTATTTGAAAAACTTTATCTTCACTATATCAGGAAGCTTTTCTGGCCACAGTGAATCTCCATGAGTCATGATTTTGAAAAAACTTGAATCTCCACAATATATCTGAAAGCTTTCATATGAAATTATCAGCTTTTCTGGCCCAGTGGTTCTGTAGAAGAGATTTTGAAAGATTTTCCCTATAGATTCATATGTAAAAATATGATCCCTATTGGGGCCCAATTTGTACCTCCTGGGGGGTCTGAATTGAACAAACTTGAATCTCCATTAATATCAGAAAGCTTCATATGAATTTCAGCTTTTCTGGCCCAGTGGTTCTTGAGAAGAAGATTTTAAAAGATTTTCCCTATATAATTTATCCCCTATTGGGGCCCCTCTACCCGGGGGTCATGATTTGAACAAACTGAATCTCCACTATTAGGAAAGCTTTCATATAAAAGTTTCAGCTTTTCTGGCCCAGTGGTTCCTGAGAAAGAAGATTTTAAAAGATTTTCCTTATATAATCATATGTAAATTTTGATCCCCTATAGGGCCCCATTGTACCCCGGTGGCATAATTTGAACAAACTGAATCTCCACTATATCAGGAAGCTTCATATTATATTTCAGCTTTTCTGACCCAGTGGTTCTTGAGAAGAAGATTTTAAAAAGATATTCCCTATATAATCATATGTAAAACTTTGATCCCCATTGGGCCCCATCATACCCCTGGGGTCATGATTTGAACAATCTTGAATCTCCACTATGTAAGGAAGCTTTCATATGAATTTTCAGCTTTTCTGGCACAGTGGTTCTTGAGAAGAAGATTTTAAAGATTATCCCTATATAATCATATGTAAACTTTGATCCCCATTGGGCCTCATCGTACCCCCTTTGTCATGATTTGAACAAAACTTGAATCTCCACTATATCAGGAAGCTTTCATTATATTTAAGCTTTTCTGGGCCGTGGTTCTTGAGAAGAATTTTTAAATGACACCACCCTATTTTTTGCATTGTTCTGATTATCTCCCCTTTGAAGGGGCCTGTCTTCATTTGAACAAACTTGAATCCCCTTCACCCAAGATGATTTGTACCAAGTTTGTTAATTTGGCTCAGTGGTTCTTGAAAGAAGTCGAAAATTGAAAGTTAACGGACAGACGGACTGACAGACAGACGACCGGACAAACAGGCGAAAAGCTCACTTGAACTTCGTTACAGGTGAGCTAAAATACATGATTTATTTCCAGTACTTGCCTTAGAACATCCAGGAGTTCTGATTGCAGACTTTATTTTAATTACCTGATGGAAAAAAATGTTGCATGCTTACTCAAATTTTGTTGTCCCTTGTGATGCACCTTAGTTAATTGAAATCATGTATGATAATCCTGAGCAGATTTAAAGCCCGTTTGCACAGCAAGTAAAAATATCAGAAGGCATCAGAGATGCTATAGCCGAGTTGCAGGTAACATTTTTGAAGTTTTTCATCTGGGCCAGGTAAGCCATGAGGCCCTTAGGCATATTTATGTAAACTATAGTTCAAAATGTCAATAACAGAATATCAACGAGTAATAAAAAATATCATGAACACTAAATCATCTGTACAGGTGAGCCATTAGGCCTGCAGGTCTTATATGATACGGTTTGATAGAGCTAGCAAAATTAAACAACTTTTGTTATACATGTCTTAAACAATGTTTCATTTAAAGAGTTATGAATGTAACTTAAATTGTCTGTACAGGTGAGCCATGAGGCCAACAGGCTTATATCTTGAATGAGTTAGATAGATGTAGTAAAACTAAAAAACTTTTGAGTAAAGAGTTATGAATATTGATATTAACGTCCACAGGTGACCATGAGGCTGTAGGCCTTGGACAGATTTTCCGAAAATCCAATAGGGATTCTCTTTCACTGTTGATATGTAACAATATCTAAAGTTAAATTGAATCAGATATAAACTTTTGAGTTGCCGTCCGGAAACCTCAATTATTATGATTTTGGTAAAGTTTTTTGGTCACTGTGACCTTGAACCTTAGACGATTTGTCCGAAAATCATAGGGTTTCTCAACATGATTTGCAACATATCCTATAGTTTCAATTAATCAGATGTAAATCTTTAAATTAACGTCTGGAAACCTCATATTTTCAGATTTTGGTGAAGTTTTTTCGGTTCACTGTGACCTAGACCTTGAAAGGATTGTCCGAAAAATCAATAGGGTTCTCTCTTCACATGATATGCAACAATATCCCAAAGTTTCAATTCAATCAGATTAAACTTTGAAGTTAACGTCCGGAAACCTCATATTTTCAGATTTTGGTAAGTTTTTCGGTCACTGTGACTTGACCTTGGACTGATTTGTCCGAAATCAATAGGGTTTCTCTCTCGTGTGATATGTAACAATATTCCAAAGTTTCAATTCAATCAATATACTTTTCGATATCGTCCGGAACTAATATGTTGACGCCCGCTCCGCACATCACCATGTGGTACTCGTTTGCAATGGTTGCAACTCGTTGCAACTCGGCTAAAAATACTTGTGCAAGACATGACCATCTTAAACTTGTTGATTAGAACGAGATATATTCCCATGTCATACATATGTTTCCAAAGTCTTTGACTTGTCAGTGTTTACATGGCAAGTTTTGACATGCATTGTCAGAATATGCGTTTTCAAAACTTGCTGTGTATACCGGCCTTTAATGTACTATGTGTGGTTGAAATTGGCCTACTGGTTCTGGAGATTGATTGATTATTTGTTTGTTTTCCGTCCCGTCTAGAATTTTTTACACATACAGAGATGGCACCAGTTATAGGTAAAGTACCACAAATTTAAACCTATGCTTAACGTTCAGGAGCCTGTTTCATCAAAGGTCGTACGCCCAGCGTAACTTTACGCCAGGCGTAAGTCCCGGACTAACACAAAATCTAAGACCAATTTATGTTTCATCAAAGAGCGTAACATTACACCGACTTTAAGTTAAGCCCAAATTTCACACCTGGTCAGAAAATACGCCCGACTAAATATTGGCGTAAGCCCTCTGACTAGCCTTAAATTAGGGCGTAAGTCTACGACCTTTGATGAAACAGGCTCCAGGGCCATAGCGGAGCAACTTAAGCGTTCACATGCAAATGCCTGCCGTGACATGGGACCTCTGTTTTTAAGGTCATATTTGAAAAACCCGTGTCAGATTCTTGCTTCTGAATACTGAAGGTTTGGCGAGCAATCACTACCTCTGATTACGCCTTAAGTTTGATGCAGCCATGGCATGAGCGGGGCTTAAACTCACCTCCCAATTGTAAACCAAATGCTCAAACCAATGAGCTACCTTGACCAGTGGTTCTGGAGAAGATAATTTTCCTATATATCAGCATGTACACCTGGAAGCCATGATCTGAACAAACTTGAATCTAATTTTTATCAGGAAGCTTTCAGGTAAATCTCCATTTTTATGGCCCAGTGTTTAAAGATTTTCCTTATATTTTTGCATGAAAACTTTGATTCCCTATTGTGGCGCCCCACCATATTCTTGGGGGTCATTTGCACAAACTTGAATCTGCACTTGAGTCTATATCAGGAAGCTTTCATGTAAATTTCAGCTTTTCTGACCAAATGGTTCTATTTCAGAACATTTTTACTTAACCCCATCCTATTTTTGTGATAATCTCCCCTTTGATAGGGACATGGTTCTTCATTTGAACAAACCTGAATCCCCTTTCTCAAAGGATAATTTGTACTAAGTTTGGTTAAAATTGGCCCAGTGGTTCTGGAGTAGGTCTAAAATGTGAAACGTTTACAGACAGGCCGACAGACTATATGGACAACAGGTGATCAGAAAAGCTTTCTCGAGCTTTAGCTCAGGTGAGCTTAGAACAATTAAGCACACCAATTTTGTTGATTTTTGGATGTGCACAATACATTGAAGGACCCTTTTTTCAAATGTTGGAGACAAACAGGACTGACAAACAGTCAACAGGTGATCAGAAAAGCTTCCTTGAGCTTTCTGCCCAGGTGAGCTGAAAAAAAAAAACACACCTATTTTGTTGATTTTTGGATGCACACAATACATGGACTTGGATTTTGAAGAAATCTGGAATCTTTTTTTCAAATGTTGGAGACGTGCATATAAAACTTCATGGTACCCACACCTTACGTTCTTTGTTTCATTTTGATTGAGGCATCTTTTCTACATATCTAATATCTTTTCTTTTTTGCTATTGGCAAGTATTCTACATTGCAGTATTTTTTGAAAACATAAATACACACAGTCCAGTCTTACATACCATGAGATTTACCATTATTCTGTTTGCCTCTTCTTCTTTTGTACAGCAGTATGGCCGCCACAGATATTAATATGATTGTTATAATGCCTATGATGATTCCAACAATTGCCCCAACAGGGAGGGAGTTGCTGGTGTCATCATCTCTGCTACTCTTCAATGATCCCATGGAAGTAGATAAAGCTCCCTCTTGCACTTTTTGTTCCGAACTAGAATCAAAGTTTATGACAGTCTGATTGAAATACAGATCTCTCATATAGCACATGTATTTCAATCTGATTGAATTTATGACAGATGCATTTATACTTTTTTCAGTTGGCCTGCAGTGAAATATCTCACAACAGTTATAGAGTGTTAATTTTGCTGGGGTGCCGATGGGGGTGGGGGTGGGGGGTGGAGAGTATAAACTTTTGGCCTATTTTGAATATATAGAGTCATCAAAGTAAATATCACTAAACTTATGTACTTCAGAATACAGTATTGCATGAATAAATAAAATAGTTCAACAAAATTTTATCACCCAAATTAACGGTATACATGTACCATGTAGAATGAAATCTATCAAATTTGTGTTTGTCACAGTAGTTTATTTTTGTCCCTAATTGTGCACCATATACTGCAAGGGTGAGTTACTATATTTAGGTGAGACTACCGTCACTGTTTTTACTTTAAAAATCAGTTTTGTTGTGGCAAGTCAGTTTGGCACGTGATGTTGAGAAGGTGTGTCCTTCGTGCAGTGAGCTCTGAATCTATGTCCTGTGTGGTTGAAGTGTCCGTGTGGTCAGAAAAACTGTGTGGACATAGATCTGTGTGGTCAGAAAACCTGTGTGGGCAGCAGAAAGCTATCCTGTGTGGTGGTATCGTTCTTGGTGTCGTTTATTCTGTGTGAAATCCTTTGTGGAATGACAATGACTTTTGATGTGTACTGATTCACGTGGTGTACTGGTTCTGTCTACTTGTACAAAGTGTGAGTGTTCCTTTACTACTAGCAAAACCAAACTCCAATTCTACAAGTACCAGCATATTATACCTGGACAAAGAACAATGAGAAATCTCCATGATACGCCTTACATCTATGGAAGCCATGTGGTGACATAAATAGCATGTACAGTATACAGTTTATGTTTGTGTTTCTTTTGCACATGTCTGGGCTCAGTTTGAAAACAAGGAACTTTTCCTATCTTGAGTCAAAATTGTGACAGTGTCCCACAAAAAATATGGCTGAATGGTAATGCAGTTATGAAGTATTCCTAAAATGTTACTTACATTGGTTTTGTGGCAGCAGTGGCTTTGCTTGTCTCAAAACAAATGGGATCTATAAATAAACATCACAATGTCAGAGTTATTTACTGAATGGATGTCTGACATTTTACTCCATGATCATAAGAAAATTACAGGGAACTACTTTCCTCCCCAAATGGAAATCATTTCCTCCATGACATATATAGATTTCATATTGTACAAGTTTGTTTTAGTTTTTCAGTCAAAGTAGCTGGCCCAGAGCTCTGTATAGTACTATACCGTAAAAAAAAAATTTATCTATTAATTTAAAATTATGTTCTTAATAGACCTTTCTTCATAAATGGAGATTAAATTAATACCCTTAGATAAGAGTAACATGAACTTATATCTGTTGGAGTAAATCAATTCGGTAAACTCAGAAACAATATCACCTCTGGAAATTAGATAAAAATTTTAAATATCACTTCAATGCATTAGAATATTAATTATATTTTCTAAACTTCATATAGAACTTTCACAATTAACGTATTGCCGAAGCCACGCCCACCAAGCAAAGGTAGATAACTCCGCGATGCCATCCCGACATCATCAACAGTGGTGAGGAATGGAACAACGGCTCAACTCGCCGACGTGCCCGACGATTTTGCTGCCATACGGGCACCTTGAGACAAAAGCAACGTGCAAGTGCCTAAAGCAAAAAGCTCTTACTTGCAGCCCTGGAAGATTTTTCTTACACAATTGATTATTTTATTAGGGCTACATGTATATCCAGAGAATAAAACCATAACGGGATAATGCGTACAACCAATTTTATTTGATGGGTGTGGCATTTTCATTTTTATCTTCATTTTTTTTTAGTCCTGTGTTGGGTTTTAAATGAAAAATATTTAAATAGTGCAGGTACAGTGCGGATTCAGAGGGGGGCCAGCCCCCCCCCCCCCCACCCCCCTTTTGGTGACCAAACTTAATTATTATGTATAGATATATAGCTAAATTAACCTCTAAAAGTAACTTTAAAAGCTCTAAAACCCGAGAGTTTCGGGCTTTTGCCCCCTGGGCCCCCCTTGCTTCATCCCAAGACCGAACCTTATTGGCCCTTTTTCAACAAAACCGCCCCCCCCCCCCCCCCCCTTTCACAAATCCTTGGATCCGCCACTTGGTAGTGTATATTAAGGTTTATATTAAATTAATAATTTTTCCATGTATGGTATTGAATTTGATAATATAATTTTATTGCTGCTTGTTTGTAAAATTCTTTTCGAAGAGTCGGCACGTTTTTCGAGATTTAAATCCAGTCAGTTCCTATATTAATTTGGATAGTTCTTGTGGTAGCGAGATTGTTGAAGTTTAAAGCCTTTAGGCTACTGGGAAACCACCAACGGACCCTAAATAAAAATAAATGAAAATACGACCACCCTATCAAAATAAAATTCCGGTTGATACGTATTACCCCCAGCTTTGGTTATTTTCTGAATAGCCCTAATAAAAAGTATCATGATGAATGGGAAAGGGGGGGTCTAAATAATGTACAAGCAATTAAATAATTAAAAAATAAATGGGAAAAAAAATATAAAGCACAAACACTGCACTGTGTTAAGGAAGGGGGGGGGAGGGACTCTAAATATTGTGACAGGCTAATAATATACTGCTCGAAAGGTGGGGGGGACTTCTACTGATGCGACATAATTGCAGAAGGGGTCTAAATAAAAAAAAAAAAAAAGCAATTAATAAGGCCTTATAAACACTGCCTGTTTTGACTGCAGGAGGAGCAAACTTCTAAATTATCGTTGAAATGATGTCGAAAATTCTGTTTACTACAAAAAAAAAAGAGGGGGGGGGGGGCAAAAACATTCCCTCCCCCCTACCCATGTGAATTAAGCAGTTCTGTACGCCATACATGTATAATATATATACCACAGAAAGAAGTAATTCATTTTTTTAGTTTCATTAATGGACTTTATGTACCGAATATAAATGAAGAGGGAGAGAGAGAGAAGAGAGAAGAGAGAGGAGAGAGAGAAGAGAGAGAAGAGAGAGAGAGAGAGAGAAGGAGATGCAAATGATAAGTGAATTTTCAATTTATATTAGTAGCACTATATTCGACGGTAATTCCCTTGCAAACACATATTTGCTGCATAGTACTTCAAGAGCCCAGACTTCAGACTCAAGTGTTGCAGCGTGTAACGTGCACGACAAAATCATCGACGCCAGGATCGACAGTGGAAGGTACGCCAGGTGCCGTCTAAAAAGTGTGAAAGTTCAAGGGGGCAGGAAGGCTGGTTTTGAACATAGAAAATTATACTTGTAAAATATTTGAACACAAGGCATAACCACTTGAAATGCTTCGATTTAAATCCGATCTCCTCAATATCCCACGTTAGTTACTGTAGAGCTTGATCCATTCGCCTAATTTCTCCAGAATTTGTGGCTGGTAAGGAAAACGGGATGAATTTCACTCCCCCATCTAGCCTTTCAGGTACCTGTTATCCATGTTAGAGGTTATCCAACTGCACCGCTTCACCACAGATTGACTTGTATTAATCGCGTAATTGTGCTTGTTTGTCGGTAGCAAGACGGCAAGAGCTTACCGCGCTGAATAAATGAATTTTTCATGTGCCCTGAAAATAACTGTATTGACAGCTGCGATACGTTAATTGATGCCCATTTATTAGGCTCCTAGCGTGAAAGCTCAAGTGAGCTATTTTGATGTCTTTTGTCTGTCTTCTGTCCATCTGTCTGTCTGTCTCTCCATCTGTCCGTTAACTTTTCACAATTTCGACTTCTCAAGAACCACTAGGCTAAATTCAACCAAACTTAATACAAATCATCCTTGGGTGAAGGGGATTCAAGTTTGTTCAAATGAAGGACCGGGCCCCCTTCAAAGGGGAGATAATCGCGAAAATGCAAAAATAGGGTGGTGTCATTTAAAAATCTTCTTCTCAAGAACCACCGGGCCAGAAAAGCTGAAATTTATATGAAAGCTTCCTGATATAGTGGAGATTCAAGTTTGTTCAAATCATGACCCCCGGGGGTACGATGAGGCCACAATAGGAGATCAAAGTATCTCGGGAAAATCTTTAAAAAATCTTCTTCTCAAGAACCACTGGGCCAGGAAAGCTGAAATTTATATGGAAGCTTCCTGATATAGTGGAGATTCAAGTTTGTTCAAATCATGACCCCCGGGGGTACGATGGGGCCACAATAGGGGATCAAAGTTTTACATATGATATCATGATAACTATTGAGATCCTCACCCTGGCCTCAAACTATATATTCTCTTTATCCCTGTGTTGAGCCAAGTTTATTGACACATAGTCATCATTTATGGGTATTGGAAGATGACAGAGGTTAAATTTAGTCCACAGTAACACATTCTAAATCCTAAACTACTGCTCAGTGCTCAGGTGAGCGATGTGGCCCATGGGCCTCTTGTTATAAAGAAAAACTGTTTCTGTTCCAAACATTAAAACATCATCATAGAAAAGTCTTACGTATAAACACAGCGTTTGACCAGTACAGAGAGGGTGGACAGTCGGACGAGGAACACTGGAATACGTCTATCCGTGATACCTTGGCGTTATACTCCGGGCACATTTCTGTCACAATCAAAATTTACAAATCACATATCAAATACGAAATTAACACTGCTATAACTGATTATAAAGTCATGCAACAAATTTATTTTAATCATGTACATGTATATCTCAGGAGATTCTTTTAGAAAGACATGATACATAACCAGGTTTGTGTGACTGTGTGTGTGTGTTATATATATATATATGGTGCATGTATTGTGCGATGCAAAGTTGTCCAAATTATTCATTTTCATGTACATGTTGTACTTATATAGTATGCAACATGTTCTTAATGTACAGTAATAAATCTGTATTTGTATTTAATCACTCGTCTGCATGGTAATCTAATTCAGAATGATGAAGGTTTATTGAAAAATCCTTTATAAGACAAGTTGGTTTCATGAATAAATACAGTAAAAGCATTTTTATTTAAACAAAAAGGAAATTTGCAAAACAGATAAATATAAAAAGGAAATTTGCAAAACATGCAAAACAGAATAAGACAAGTTGACCAAATATTAGGGGGGGGGGGGGGGGGTCTTAATCTTGCAATAATTTGTAAAAGATTGAGGTGGGGAAGAGTAATTTATATCATTTGAATCTCCAATTAGATCTACAGTGTACTACAATGTCTGAAGAAATTGCCTGTAATTCCCCACACCTTTCTGTATCCAGACTTTGGACAGGCACTGCTCTGTGTTTTCCCCGCTTTCGCTGTCTCGCAGACAGTGGTAGTAATTAGGAGGTTTACACTGCAGTGCTTGTGATGCCCTCTCCCAGCCGCTCGCCGTCGTAGGACACAGCAGGGATTTAACATCACCACAAAACGTCATCAACAGCAGGATGTACAAGTATACAAAAATCACCATCATTGTGGGCCTGCTGCTGTTGCCTCTGGGTTACTACATCAATTATATATATAGTCCAGCATATCTGCAAAATATAGTAAGTATAATAATTATTCATTTTAAAGAAAGTGAAGGTTTGTTTTGAAATTTCAAGGAAACAAAAGGCCCATGCAAGGGCCACAATTCTCATCTGAGTCGCACCTTAGCACTGCCTTGTTCAGCATTTGTGAACAGTCGAAAGAATTTTTATCAATCTTCATTCCAATTCGAGATCCTGACCCATATTGTGCCTCCAACCTAGCTCAAAGGATCAATCGTCTAAATTCCAACCTAGCTTCAAGGATCAATTCGTCTAATTCAAGTCACAAAATCAGATACCATGATAAGAAATGATACATGTACATGTAGGTCACATGACAAATATCAGGAAATACTGAATTTATAGGTTAATTTTTTATAAAAAAAAAAGTAAGTAAAACTTCCCAGTCAAGGTTACAATTATCATTGTATCACAGGAAACATCTAAATATTGTAAAATGTATATTTCATATATATACAAAATATGAAAGCCCTGGCTTATATACTGAAAAAACAAGATGTAGTTGTGAAACACTGATGCCCCCGGATTCCACATGCCAGTGAAAAGGGCTTGCCAAAAAGATTATGCATGTGAAATATGAAAAATCTATCACTTTCCATTCAAAAGATATGGCCAATGTTAAAGTTTTTGAAAAGTAGGTCAAACTTCAATGTCAAGGTCAGGAGGTCAAAAAATTTGGTACTAGTTGAAAGGGCTTGTCATAAGTGGCATCGGTGGCCTAGTGGTTAGGTCGTCGGACTCTTGATCGAGAGGTCTTGAGTTCGAATCCTGGCCGTGGCAGGATCGACGTTGTGTCCTTGGGAAAGGCTCTTTACACGAATTTCCTCACTCCACCCAAGTGTAAAAGGGGTACCTGGCTATAGACAGTGAAAGATCTTGTCAGAATGTTAGTGTTCTAGCGCCTTCAAGGCAGCTTGCACTGAGAAGGTTCTGGATTGTTAAGGTCTGCTGGGGTAATAATGCATTGTAAAGCGCTTTGAGTACTTAGGTAGATAAAGCGCTATATAAATCCAATCATTATTATTATTATAAGGAACACACATGATTGTGTAATATGAAAGTCCCACCAATTGCCAATCAAAAGATATGGCCAATATTAAAGTTTTTTGAAATGTAGGTCAAACTTCAAGGTCAGGAGGTCAAAAATGTTGGTACCAGTCGAAAGGGCTTGTCATAAGGAACACATATGTGTAATATGAAAGTCCCACCACTTGTCATTCAAAAGTTATGGCCAATGTTAAAGTTTTTGCGGACAAACAGACAGACCAAAAACTATATGTAAACAAGGTTATATTCATGAGAAGTTTTGGCAAAATTCTAAGTTCAAAGGGCATAACTCCCACAAAAACAGGTATCAAAACCTGGTAATATACACAACTACATATGATATATGTCCTAGCTTGCTACATATCAAGTTTCGTAAAAATCCGATCAGTAGTTTCAAAGGAGTTGCGCTGACAAGAAGGATTTACAGCAAATTTCTAAGTTCAAAGGGACAAAACTCCACAAAAATTGCAGGATCAATATGCACAACTACATATGATGCCCCGTGGGGATCCGGGTTAGAATAGGCTTCAGCATCCCTTTGCGTGTCGTATAAGGCGACTGAATGGGGCGGTCATATCGGATCGAGACGGAAAAACCGAGGTCCCGTGTCACAGCAGGTGTGGCACGAAAAAGATCCTCCCTGCTCAAAGGCCCCTGAGCGCCGAGCATAGGCCTAAATTTTGCAGCCCTCTACCGGCATTGGTACGTCTCCATATGAGTGAAATATTCTCGGTGGGACGTAAACAATAATAATCAATCAACATATGATACCTTAAGCTTGCTACATATTAAGTGTCCTAAAAATCAGATCAATTTCAAAGGAGTTGTGCTGAGAAAGTTATTCTTGAGGATTTACAGCAAAATTTCTAAGTTCAAAGGGGCATAACTCCCACACAAATGAGGGGATCAATTTGCACAACTACATAAGATGTCCTTATTACATATCAAGTTTCAGAGGAGTTGCAATGACAAGGTAAATTTCCTGGTAATATGCACAATATCACTTTAAGATGTCCTTGCTACATATCAAGTTTCTAAATCGGATTCAGTAGTTTAAGAGAGTTGTACTGACAAGTAATTATGAGGACTGATAATCTCTCTCTCTCTTCTCTCTCCTCTCTCTCTCTCTCCGGGGGGGGGGGGGGGGGAGGGGGGGGGAGCACTTCCTATTTATACTGATAGGGACCTGCTGCTGGAATAGGTAACATTTTTCCACTTCAGAATATATGACAAGTATTAGAGATCTAGCATGAAAATATATGATCGAGGTCATTAATGTTTAACTCAATTAATTATAATGAATAAGAAACTAGTTAATTCGGATAAAACACAAAATAAATTTATGGCAGACCCTGTTCGTGAACTTTATGACCACATTTGCTCCTCCCTGTATTGTTTATCTTATGGGAAATAAGTCACCACTGTTGAAACAAGAAAAAATTATATTGCTGAATAATTATCAATGATTGGCTCAAAAATATTATGAAAAGGTGTGGGGTCTAGCAATCTTAGGTCTTAACCGCAGAGCTCCAGCCCATATCCATAAAATTTTATGCAGTGCCCCCCCACCCCCCTAACACCCCCCCCCCGCTTGTCCCCTCTTTCTCTCCCTAGCTCATTTCTGATCGTCTGCTCCGTCTTCGCGTCAGTATCGGCGGCTCTCTCTCTCTCTCTCTCTCTTCTCGTGCTTCTCTCTCTCTCAGTCTCTGCCTCTCTCTCTCTCTCTTCTTCTCTGCTCTCTCTCTCTCTCTCTCTCTGGCCCTAGATAGATTTTTTCCCCTTTATTCTATAGATTAAAATTCAGATACTTCAAAATGAAACCGAAAGTAGATGTAAACTAGGGAGTGTAAAATAACAGACTCGGTACTAATAGAACAGAGACATGCAGATAACATCTTGATAAATCGATAACAGTTAAATAGATCTATATGGCGAATATAGACGTGTCGAGACATGTAAAAATGTACTTACCATTCGTAACACCTCATGTCTTCATTGCGCGCCCAATTTAAACTAGGCCTAGTTCAGTACTAGTTGTACGCGCGCGCGCCTAGAATCTGATCCGCTCATACTGATATAGATCGCTTGTGTAGCGATCTACAAGTGAGCGGATCAAAGGATCTAATTTTAATCAGATAGCCTGTCCAATTCTCTAAAGAGTTTACTATATAACCTTACAAATAAGTCAGCTAAATGAATTGGCAAAATTTTATTTTGAACCTATACTTTCGCTGAGATGTAAATATATTCAATATTTTTTTGAAACCATACCCATTCATATATTTCCGTTGAAAATTCTGACCCAATCATATATTTATTACCAAATTGTGACCTATTCATGTATAGTGTGCCGCCCATTCAAGTAGAGTGCATTAATTGTGTAATTATACCCGGGTTAGTTGATAGTTTCGGAAAAAATGATCCTATATACATTTTATGATTACAAACCTTAGTGAGAGGATGAAACTCCAGCATATAAATTGGCATCAGTGGCGGATTATAGAGGGGGCCCAGGGGCCCGGGCCCCCCTTCCCCCCCCCCCTTTTGGTGACCAAAATTATCAATAAATCATGCATAGGAATTATAGCTAAATAAACCCTAAAAAATGACTTGAAAAGCCCTTAACCCTAGAGCTTCCGGGGGCTTTCGCCCCCTGGGCCCCCACTTTGGTTCATTCTAGACCTTCTACCAGCAACGTTTATAAGAGGCCAACTTTTCCAAAGGGCAGCCCCCCCCCCCCCCCTTCGACAAATCCTGATCCGCCATGGGCATATGTAAAATTGTCTACCCATTTCTATAACAGATTGATGAAAATGGACCCCAATTGATAAGAAATGAATTTCTTATATTTTTTCGGGGCTGATGCAGGTATCACCGAATTTTAGACGGTAAAACTTCATCAATGCGCGAAGCGCATTGATGAAAAGTTTTACCGTCTAAAGCTCAGGTGATAACCTGCATATCATTCGAAAAAATATAAGATCTTATTTCTTATCATTTTAATTTTATATTACAACAACAAAAACAATATCATTTAATTTGTATTTCACGTGATCACCTAGCGCCGATTCTCATTGGTTGAAACACCTCTAAGAATTTGAGGGATTTTTCAATCACGTACCTGAAAACACGTAAAGGTTTTAATGAACATTATTTTGTTGTTGTAATATAAATTAAATGATAAGAAATGCATCTTATATTTTTTCGGGTGATATGCAGGTTATCACCGAGATTTTTAGACCGGTAAAACTTTTCATCAATGACGCTTCGCGCATTGATGAGTTTTTACCGTTCTAAAATTCGGTGATACCTGCATCACCCGAAAAAATATAAGATTCATTTCTTTATGTCCATTAGACTTTAATTGTGTGTTCAGGTACGTGATGCGAAAAATCACCTCAAATTCTTATAAGAGGTGTTTTAACCAATGAGATCATCGGCGCTAGGTGACCACGTGAAATAAAATTAAATGATATATTTGACTTGTCAAAAAAGCAACCCATACCAGCGGCACGTCTGTGTATAGCAATATATAGGAAGAGGTCCCCCCGGGGGAACTGGCAAGAGTCATATCTCCATGACTGGCATTTAAGCAATGCAAACAATGCACAAATTATAAAAATACCAACATAAATCTTCCAAAAACCCAAAGAGATACTAAGGGGGGGGGGGGTGTAAATAACAGGAAGAATTAGATGATTAATAAGTTTGCATTATTAGCAAGGGAGCCGAAGATCAAATGTGTGCAAATTAAGCGGCTTCCAACCGCTGGTCTACAGATACAGACGGAACGAGGTACCGCAAATAGGCGTCACTGGTTCAGAAACCAATATCTTGAATCATTTCTTTTGGCAAACCGCATTTCATAGCCCATGTCGCTCAGGACTCCTCTCCGCAGCGAGTGTCCAGAAAAGCTATCCTGGACACCAGCACTACGCAAAATCATATTCAATCGATGCAAAAAAGGTTTATATGCTAGTGCTGAGATATCATCTTTTGCATTACTTAGTAATAAAGGAACAGTAGCTGATCGGGGACTCCCAGGATGCAACTGTAACAATTTGCGATCTACATGTGAGCGGATCAAAGGATCTGATTTTAATCAGATAGCCTGTCAAATTCTCTAAAGAGAATAACATGCACAATCATATAATTATGTGCATTGTCATTTGCAAACTGTACATTTTTTTTTTTCAATCGTGTCTGCATATTCCCCGGCATATTCTATAAGAACTCACTTCGCGGCATTTTTAAAATTAAAAAATGTTTTGTGGTTTATCTATTGATTGATTATTTTAAAATATAGGATCTCCTATGGTTTACAAGTGGTTTGATATGATTTATAATTATCTCGAGACAACGAGTTGTGGGTTTTCCAGCCCTGATAAATGTACGTCGGCCCACTCGAAAATATTTCACTCATACCCAGATAGCAAGCTTAGTTACGTGCATGTATGCTTGGATGCTCAAGCATCCACAGCATTTTGCCTTTTTTATGTCATTTGTCTCCTTTGCAAAAGAGGGGGCGCATTGTTTTGCTACTGTCAGTCTGTTGTAGCCAAGTGTTGTCCGCTCAATATATTTTGACCTAGCCTCTTTGCTTGATAGCTACTAAACTTGGTATAGGAGTTGCCCTTAGGATGTAGGTGATGCCTATTCGTATTCAGTTTACATGGCCAAAGATCAAGGTCAAACCGCTGGCCTTAGCCCCGTGTGTTGTCCACTCAATGTCTTTTAACTCGTTTTCTCGATAGCTACCAAAAAATTAAACTTGGTACAAGAGTTGGCCAAAGGTAATTAAGGTCAAACCTCTAAAGATTTGTTGTATCTGTTATTTTCTACACAAGTACCCGTACCTCTAATAAGATCAAATTCTACTCCAGAGAATGGGGTATTACATGGTTAGGTTAGAAGTTCAACCTACCGAAATGCATATATAACTTGCATTCATTTCAAACTTTTTGCTAGATTGGCATCTAATCATAACTTGATGAAATGATCTTTTACCAATATTTGATTAAGGATTGGTTTTGCCTTTTATAAAATACCAATTTCATAATATTTTGTACAGGAATAACCATTTTATATTTTGCACCATGGGAGGCATGTACTAGTATGTAACTTTTTTCCCTTGTTAAATATATTAAAAATGTCAAATGCCTGCGAGTATGGTGAGACGATTTTGATAAGTCTTTGGCGTCGTCTACAGCACACGCAGATAATCAGACCAAGCATTCAGCATCTGATATATCAAGAGAGAGAGAGAGAGGGGGGGGGTGACAATGTCACCATCATCCAAACCCCCATATCCCGATATCGCCTCCTATGAGTAATAAAATCGCAGAGTGTGATCACTGGAGATGCACATGGACGTAAATCAAATACCCCATATACAATGTTTAAAAAGTTCTGCATCAATACAGAATGATCACGCAAAATGTTCATCCTTCGTCCGCCATTCACTATGATATATATGCGACATCCTTTATATTTCATCATACATGTACGCTAAGATATAGTTTCTACGGAAAATAAATGAAATTTTGTTTTAATGTTTAAATTCGGGAGTTGGAGTCACGTTTAATCAAATTTGATAAAAATAATTTGCCAACACCACAAAATGTAATGGCCTTCAATGATTCTGACGAAAAAAGCATTTTATACTCTGGAAACGGCTTCAAATATACACTCAAGTCGTAATCCCAAAAAATATTTTTGGCAGGGGGTGGGGGATGTGGGTCCCTCGACCCACTGGAGGATCTTGAGCAGTCCCCTGACCACTAGCCGCTAAGCATCCACTTGAGTTAGGCCCTGGCTACGCCACTGCTTACATTGGCTCAATGTTGGGCCACTGTTATCTGTTACGTTGGTCCGATGTCGGAAAATTATGTTGGGCCAATGCAATTTTGCTCATCGGCGCATGTTGGCGTTACGTTGGCCCATTGCTGTACAATAATTACTCTACTGTTGGCCCTATGTAGGCCCGATGCAGTTATTCAACATTTTAATGTAGGCCCAATGCAGTATTTGTGAACATTGTGCAATGACTGGGACAACAAGTGCATATAAACGTCAATCATCAAATTTATTTGATATTTATTGTATGTTATCTGTTTTTGAATTCACAGTCGGGGTCCTCTGTTTGGTTCTCTTCCACCTCTCTATGCTGTCTTCTTCTGTTCTCTTAGCCCCCCCCCCACCCTTCTTCCTGTCCGATTGCATAACTCTGAATCCGTAGCTAATATAGTTTATTAAGGGCGGATGATATAAACATTTTTATATAAATGGAATTACCTAATATACTAGAATAATAGGCCAAGTAGAGAGGAGAAGAAGAGAGAGATGAAGGAGGAGAGAGAGAGAGAGTTTAATTTTAGAATAATGAGAATATCAAGTTAAGAATGTATGTATACATCAATTCAATACTTATATAATTATGTCTGCTGGCATCCATGGCCTACTAAGAAAAAGCATCAGACAGAAAGATCTAGTGATGCGACAGTGAAATTACAGTCCTCATACGCATGCCATGCGTATAAGGACTTTTTAAAGCAAGGCAACTACAACAAAATTGATAGTTGCAGGTTTCGATACACAATTCGTTAAGGAGGCCTCATTACATTAAAATATTTTATTCCTACTGATTTCATATTAGCACCTTTTTAAGAGAGCATGGTTTCACATTCGAAAAAGTAATAACAAGCTCTAATTATTTTATATGAATTTTTTTTTATTTTTCCACGGAATAATGAAAAAGTTGTTTTTCTTGTTGCAAAATTCTACGGTCGCTATACATATGACCTTGTTTGCGCTTTCGTTTTACAAATTAACTATAGTCATATGTTGACTGATTTCGTTCTCATACCTTTGTAGACTGTCATTTTCGACTCAATATTGGACGAGGGTTAACCCCGTTTACTTTGTTTCGACTACGGGCTCACGGCGGTGGTACTTGTGACCGGTCATACAGAGGATGCTTACTCCTCCATGGCACCTGAATCCTGCCTTCGCCTTTGTCGGGACGTCCGTGTTTGCCCTAACCCGTATTCTTTGTATTATATGTTTTTGGGGGACTAATGATCTACGATTAAAATGTACTTCAGTCATTTTATTTTTTATTTTTAATTTCAATGCGAAGATGACTTTCAGTCACGAGTGCAGAAAAGTTATGTGGCGAGTTAATTGAGAAGGCCTAACAATCATGTAAATTGTTTTTAAACTGTTGAAATTGTAAACTTAATAGTTAAAGTTTGTATTTAATTGCACAAAAATAGATTTAAAAATGAATTGTGTATAGCCATTTATTTGTTCATTATATCAAAATACTTTAAAATGTGTTTTCACCTCTTTAACGTTGGTTCTGTGTGTTTGTGCCAACAGTGAATAGTAGAACTCTAGAGATATTGACCCAAAATTGGTACAATGATTATGTCCCAACATTCGTTCAACAATGTCGGTCCAACATTGGACCGATGTAAATCCACCAACATGCACTGAAAATAACAACGTCGGTCCGATGTTGGAACTATATCTGGGCATGGAGGCGACACCACTGCCGGGCTGCAATTTTAGGCCTATGCTCAGCACCCAGGGCCTTTGAGCAGCCCTGAGGGATCTTAATATCTATCGTGCCTGGGTAGCTAGATGCTGCATGTGGCACGGGGCCTAGGTTTTTCCGGTCTCATCCGAAGGACCGCCTCATATTTACTCGCTTCTACTCTTACGACGCTGGGGACTTATTAACCCGGACCCCCACGGGTGTGGTTTATCTAATTTTCACCTTTTAAAGAGTGAAAAGAGGAGGGAAAAGAGGAGGAGGAGGAGAAAAGAGGAGGAGGAGGAGGAGGAAAGAGGGGGAGGAGGAGAAAAGAGGAGGAGGAGGGAAAAGAGGAGGGGAGAGAAAAGAGGAGGAGGAGGAGGAGGAGGAGGAGGGAAAAGAGGAGGGAATAGAGGAGGAGGAGGAGTAGCTGCAATAATGTAGCCCTCTCCCTTTTTTATTTTGGGAGAGGGCTACAACTCCAAAGGATCTCTGTAATGGTGCAGATGCGGGAGTGATTCACTCCCGCTACAATTTCGATTATTATAATTTATTTATTTGCTGGGCTTCTTTGCGAAAATAAAA
>CAJDSM010015659.1:0-10586 GCA_903981925.1 Ostrea lurida
GACACTACAACCTTGACCTTTGACCTACGACATTTGACATACGACCTTGACCTCGACGGGCATATAATAAAAACAAATGCAAACTTTAGAAGCTCAAAACGATATAATTAATCTGTAAGCCAATTATGATTTAAATCTGTCATTCCTAGAGCTATTATTGTTTTCTGTAAATTATATATCCCCTTTAAAGGGATATTGGCCCTTCATTTGAACACACTTAGATTCTCTTCACCCATGAGTGAATTGTACCAAGTTTGAATGAAATTGGCCCAGAGGTTTCAGAGATTTTGCTATACATGAATAACTTTGATTTCCTAATGTGGCCCCACACTATCCATAAGGCCATGATCTAAACAAATTGAATCAGGAAGCTTTTAGGTAAATCTCCATTCGTATGGCCTAGTGGTTCTTTAATAAGATTTCTCCTAGTGTATATTTGCAGGTAAAACTTTAATCCCCTTATGTAGCCCCAACCCTACCTCTGAGGGTCATGATTGAACAAACTTGTAAACCCCCACCATGTTAAGAAGTTTACATGTAAATTTCAGCTTTTCTGACCCAGCGGTTCTTCACCGAAGGAATTTTAAATGACCACATCCTATTTTAGCATGTTTGTGATTATCTCCCTTCTGATAACTTGAACAAAATCAGATCCCCATCAGTGATTCATTTTGAAAATGGTTATCATGAGTCCAGTGGGCCCACTCTGATTATAACAATTAGTCCTAAGCTAAAATCAATGAGTCACACAATCTGATTAAAATCAGATCCTCGATCATACATCATTGCTTAATATACAGTGCGAGTTGACCAATAACAAGAGGCCATGGGCCATGTCGCTCACCTGAGCACTGCTTCACTAAGAAGAGCAGTAGTAGCAACTTGATTTGAACAAACTTTTATCTTCACTATATCAGGAAGCTTTTCTGGCCCAGTGATATCTCCAGAGATCATGATTTGAACAAACTTTGAATCATCCACAATATCTGAAACTTTCATAGAATTCAGCTTTTCTGGCCCAGTGGTTCTTTAGAAGAAGATTTTGAAAGATTTTCCCTATAGATTCATATGTAAAAATATGATCCCCTATTGGGCCCCATTGTACCCCTGGGGTCATGAATTGAACAAACTTGAATCTCCATTATATCAGAAAGCTTTCATATGAATTTCAGCTTTTCTGGCCCAGTGGTTCTTGAGAAGAAGATTTTAAAAGATTTTCCCTATATAATTTGATCCCCTATTGGGCCCCATCATACCCGGGGGTCATGATTTGAACAAACTTGAAATCTCCACATATACAGAAGCTTTCATATAAATTCAGCTTTCTGGCCAGTGGTTCCTGAGAAGAAGATTTTAAAAGATTTTCCTTATATATTCATATGTAAAATTTTGATCCCTATTAGGGCCCCATTGTACCCCCGGTGGTCATAATTTGAACAAACTTGAATCTCCATATATCAGGAAGCTTTCATATATAATTCATGTTTTCTGACCCAGTGGTTCTTGAGAAGAAGATTTTAAAAGATATTCCCTATAAATATATTGTAACTTTATTACCCTATTGGGCCCATCATACCCCTGGGGGTCATGATTTGAACAATCTTGAATCTCACTATTAAGGAGCTTTCATATGAATTTCAGCTTTTCTGGCACAGTGGTTTTGAGAAGAAGATTTTTAAAGATTATCCCTATATAATCATATGTAAAACTTTGATCCCTATTGGGCCTCATCGTACCCTTTGGTCATGATTTGAAACAAACTTGAATCTCCACTATATCAGAAGCTTTCATATATATTTAAGCTTTTCTGGGCCAGTGGTTCTTGAGAAGAAGATTTTTAAATGACACACCCTATTTTTGCATTGTTCTGATTATCTCCCCTTTGAAGGGGGCCCTGTCCTTCATTTGAACAAACTTGAATCCCCTTCACCCAAGGATGATTTTGTACCAAGTTTGATTGAATTTGGTCAGTGGTCTTGAAAAAAAGTCGAAAATGTGAAAAGTTTAACGGACAGACGGACTGACAGACAGGACGACGGACAACAGGCGATCAGGAAAAGCTCACTTGAACCTTCGGTTCAGGTGAGCTAAATACATGATTTATTTCCAGTACTTGCCTAGAACATCCAGGAGTTCTGATTGCAGACTTTATTTTAATTACCTGATGGAAAAAAATGTTGCATGCTTACTTCAAATTTTGTGTCCTTGTGATGCACTTAGTTAATTGAATCATGTATGATAATCCTGAGCAGATTTAAAGCCGTTTGCACAGCAAGTAAAAATTCAGAAGGCATCAGAGATGCTATAGCCGAGTTGCAGGTAACATTTTTGAAGTTTTTCTATCTGGGCAGGTAAGCCATGAGGCCCTTAGGCATATTTATGTAAAACTATAGTTCAAAATGTTCATAACAGAATATCAACGAGTAATAAAAAATTATCAATTGCAACACTAAATCATCTGTACAGGTGACCATTAGGCCTGCAGTCTTTATGATGACGGTTGATAGAGCTAGCAAAATTAAACAACTTTGTTATACATGTCTTAACAAATGTTTTCATTTAAAGAGTTATGAATAGAACATTAAATTGTCTGTACAGGTGAGCCATGAGGCCACAGCGCTTATATCTTGATGCAGTTAGATAGATTGTAGTAAAACTAAACACTTTTGAGTAAAGAGTTATGAATATTGATATTAAATCGCCGTACAGGTGAGCCATGAGGCCTGTAGCGCTTGGACAATTTTTCCGAAATCAATAGGTTCTCTTTCACTTGATTGTAACAATATCCCTAAAGTTTAAATTGAATCAGATATAAACTTTGAAGTTGCGTCCGGAAACCTCATATTTTCAGATTTTGGTAAAGTTTTTTGGTCACTGTGACTTGACCTTAGACGGATTTGTCCGAAAAGTCAATAGGGTTCTCTCAACAATGATTTGCAACAATATCCTATAGTTTAATTTAATCAGATGATAAACTTTTGAAGTTAACGTCTGGAAACCTCATATTTTCAGAATTTTTGGTGAAGTTTTTCGGTCACTGTGACTTGACCTTGAACGGATTTGTCCGAAAATCAATAGGTTCTCTCTTCAATGATATGCAACAATATCCCAAAGTTCCAATTCAATCAGAGATTTAAACTTTTGAGTTAACGTCCGAACCTCATATTTTCAGATTTGGTAAAGTTTTTCGGTCACTTGACCTTGACCTTGGACTGATTGTCCGAAAATCAATAGGGTTCTCTCTCGTGTGATATGTAAAATATTCCAAAGTTCAATTCAATCAGATGTAAACTTGTTCGAGTTATCGTCGGAACTAATTGTTGACGCCGCGCCGCCATCACCAAACCAATAGCTGAGTGCAATCGTTGCAACTCGGCTAAAAATACTTCGTGCAAGACATGACATCTTAAACTTGTTGATTAGAACGAGATATATTCATGTCATCATTATGTTTCCAAAGTCTTTGACTTGTCAGTGTTTAACATGGCAAGTTTTGACATGCATTGTCAGATATGCGTTTTCAAAACTTGCTGTGTATACGCCTTTAATGTACTATGTGTGGTTGAAATTGGCCTACTGTTCTGGAGATGATTGATATTTTTTGTTTTCGTCCCCGTCTAGATATTTTTTACACATACAGAGATGGCACAGTTATAGGTAAAGTACCACAAAATTTAAACTATGCTTAACGTTCAGGAGCCTGTTTCATCAAAGGTCGTACGCCCAGCGTAACTTTACGCCAGGCGTAAGTCCCGGACTAACACAAAATCTAAGACCAATTTATGTTTCATCAAAGAGGTAACATTACACCGACTTAAAGTTAAGCCCAAATTTCACACACTGGTCAGAAAATCGCCCGACTAAATATTGGCGTAAGCCTCTGACTAGCCTTAAATTAGGGCGTAGTCTACGACCTTTGATGAAACAGGCTCCAGGGCCATAGCGGAGCAACTTAAGCGTTCACATAGCAAATGCCTGCCGTGACATGGGACTCTGTTTTAAGGTCATATTTGAAAACCCGTGTCAGATTCTTGCTTCTGAATACTGAAGGTTTGGCGAGCAATCACTACCTCTGCTTCAACCTTAATATAGGTATATAGATGAATGTGCTATCATATTAACAATCTCATTTTCACATTATGTCCATTTGATATATTCCGAAGAACTCGACATAAAGGAACCACAGAATCTGACAATCTGCTTCATATTTGGATATTTTACTTAACATTGACTCTAATGGCAGACTGACAACTACATATATGATGAAAGCGATGATGTTTGACTTTGAATCGTCACTTTCCTTTTCTATGTAGTAAATACACTATCACCTGCTTATGGTGTGTATATCTCCAGTTGATTCGATACGCAGAGCATGCTATGCGTCTATGCGGGACTTTTAAAGCGAGGCCAATACTAACAAAAAAGTTGATGCTGGCAGGTTATAACGAATCTCGTTTAAAGTCATCATTTCGCAATTCTACGGTCGCTATAGTGACCTTGTTTGCGATTACAATTTCACTAAGTCATATTTGACTGATTTGTTTCATTACCCTTTGTTAGACTGTCATTTTCATACTAGATTTGACGACGGGTAACCCCGTTTACTTTGTTTCGACTACAGGCTCACGGCGGATGTGACCGGTCAGCAGAGGATGCTTATTCCTCCATGGACCTGATCTGCTTCGCTTCCGTCGAAGGTCCATGTTACCCTACACTCGATTTGTATATTTTTTTGGACTATAATTAGTTTGATACTTTGTTAACTTCGCCATTTTATATTATAAAGCGTAAACTGCGCCCTGTTAGATTATATCGTATAACCTAGGTAAAAATTAGCTTCATTTCTTGAGTAAAGCAAATGGCATTTTAAAAACCCTCACTCACTTGAACACATATACATTTAGGAAGAACAAAACTGTTAACACTTGATAAGGCCAGGAATATTTAATAAAAAGTAGTTTGTTCACTTTGCAAACCGATAGGCGATTGCATAGTTTTGATGCAAGTAAAGCGGCATACGAAAACAAATGCAGTGGTGAATCTGAGGTAGTAGGAGGTGCTATTTTTTATATGAAAGGAAACAGATATTGATAAATTATCGGTATGATATTTTTACAACGACTACACGAATAGAAACAAAATAGTCGAACGCTGATGGTATCGAAGAAGATTCAAATAGTCGAATATCCTAGTTTAGAGTTATACTGAGACAGTCCATTCAATCATTGCATGTAGAGTGGTTTATGTGGCAAACATTACTGAAATACTAAATTAAAATATTGCTTACGTTGTAACGTCCTTGTAGCGAACCTGACGGAGGCAGTCAATGGAGTGCATCCTCTATATTGAATTGGATCTTGTAAAAAGATTATGATAAGTTTCATTACACACCCACACAAAATTCTAACAAGGTAAGTTGCTGTTCTTTTCATTGCTTTCTCTACATTTGCACACCATACCGTGAAACAAAAATAAACATAGATGTAAATACAAGGACTTTTCCATACTCTGATGCACACTTTTCCGCACCCTTCCCACTTGTCGCGAAACCAGTACCATACTTTAGTTGAAACATAATACAAGAAAGGCAACTCTGTTGAAATGAATTGTAAACTTTAAGGTAGCCCACTACACTAAAGCTTGTACTCTTTATAACACAACGCCACAAGATGGCGATTTGAATAGTATGTGAAATAACTTGTTTCGATCAATTTGATTGTATAACTTCATAGCTCAGTAGGTAAAGCATCGGTTTGGTAATTTGCAGATCCCGAGTTCGAATCCGCCAGAGACTTTTGTTCATATTTACTGCAAGACATTTTTGAAAATCATGTTTTTTGTATTCAAATTTCATATTTTCCACCATTTTCACATGTATAATTATTATATATCATCATAACTTTCATAATTAAATCATCGTGCTCTTTTGAAAAACTTTTCCCAGATGTAGTGGGCCACCTTAATTTATAAACCTTTGTGAACAGGTATACATATTTCCCATACCCAAATGATTAACGTTAAAGTCCTGAGCCAAAGTGAAAGGTATGAAACACCTCGGTCCACCTCCAACTGTACAAACAGCGATAGCAGTTATTTTGGGACTATTCTTCAATGTTTCTGTAAAAGAATGAATTCATGAGTTTAAAATAAAAATGTATAGCACATCATTCAAAAAGGGACTCATTCGATCACAGCTCTTTTCACCCGCCAAAATCTACATACATTGTACATAATTCGTTTCCGACGACGTTTTATAGATTGATAATAAACATTTTCATTCATATGTCGATTCGATATGTCTCAGTGAAGTCGAAGGGAAAGATGTCCCAGGGTCTTCCGCATCTGTTACATGTTTAGATATTTTTGGACATCGACATTGATGGCAGACAGACAGCTCGAATTTGTGACAGGCAGAATGGTTTTGGCTTCTCCGTCGTCAACGTCCCTTATTTGTGCGACAACATTCCATCGTCGTCTGCAAGTAATGTTTGTCTGTCGGCTTGTTCAATGTGCCGGGCTTGTTTTGCATGTTGTCAGTTTATGCATAGATGCACATTGCTGACGGGCAGGCTACAAGGTTGATCAACGTTCGTTGTCTTCGCCTAAACTGATTTGAGTACGGACTACTCTGTTTACCTGATCAAGACCACGGGCTCACGGCAGGTGTGACCGGTCAACAGGGGATGTTTTTCCTCCTAGAAATCTGATCCCATCTCTGGTGTGTCCAGGAGTCTGCATTTGCCCAACTTTTGTTTTTGTAATCTGTTTGGGACTTACGAGATTGATCACTGTTCGCTATATTTGTCTTTACATTAGTAAAAGATGACAACTCGTCTTCGATATGTCTAAGTATCGAATTAAAACCCATAGTATTTAAGATTTCTTGTCACATACAAGCTTTTGAATAAATTTTCCCTTGCAAGAATATAAAAACAGGTCATCTAACAAAGGAATACAATTTGTGCCAATGGGAATTCTAACAGACTGTTGGAAAACCTAACCACCAAAGACTAAAAAAGATATTGTCAATGAGGAACACCAGCTTTATTTCAATATCAACTTCAAGTACGTGTGAATAGAACCAGAGTGAAGTTTAACAAAGTACTATAGTAACTGTTGAATGATTGATCACTGGATACTTATATTTCTTTTCCATCCAATTTTATTGAAGAAGCAACTGTTTATTATGTCAAAAAGTCTAGTCCTTAATACATCGTGAGGAATGGACTTTTGATGTGATTTGAGAAAAAGTTTGGTTAAATTTAGTATAGTTAATCAGACATTGTTCAATCCACATTTGTAATACACCTTTTTTGCAGATGTTGTTGCACAATAATCTGAAGTTAACTGTCAATATTTTGTGAGGAGTAAAGCTTGGGGTTTGCCAGAACATTTACTGGATCTGTTAATGTATCTTTGTATGGGCGTTTGTTTGGAATGCAGTAAAGGTAAGGCAATCCTGATTCTGAACCATTATATTTCAAAACCACAAGAAATGAAAAATGCTTCGCTGCAAGCACGAATTTATTGCAAGTATATCACTGTAACCGTGTTTTACTGTATGTGTTAATCACTTCTCTGTAAGCATTTATTCATTGTAAATGTGTTTGCTGTAACTGTGTTTTACAAGAATGATGCATAAATACCAGAAATCAAAGTTGTCCAACAATTAAAATAGATAACATTCACTTATTTGATGTTTGGTATATGTGTTTGTGCATCGTCCACTTTCCCCATAACCAATACAAGTGTATAATTTACAGATACATTCTTAATGTATAAAACGTTTGTAAATGTCAATGATTCGTTTAAACGTTTTGCAATATATTTTCATAACTGTCCATACTATAATAAACACAATATACATATACCTATAAACTGCTTGCAGAAGTATAGCGTCTTCCATCTCTCCTTCACCATGCTCTTTGAATCATCGATAAGCAGCACAACTGGATTTAATGGAATTTTCCCTGTAACATAAGAATTGACATATCATTATTTTTATTCACTTGGATATTCGGAAAGTTAGTGTCCCAATTCAAAATACAAATGGCTCAGTTGTTTTATATCATACATGGAACTGGAGAAGATCGGAGGAAATATGATAAAATATTTTTTATTGCTATACTTACTGAAATGATTTTAAAACGTATCATATGTTTTGAATCGAACTGATTACAAAAATAAAACATTCAACTGTCCCGTTTCCTAATTAGAACAACCACTAATATTTTTATTTCATTGGTTTTAGGGAAAGTAAATCCAGGAGTTGATTTTAACTCAAAGAATGGTACCTTCCTGAAGACCTCCAGCTTTTCTCGCTATAATGTCAATAAAGTAACTGCCACCTATATCGATGTAGTTTTAACATTGTCTGTATACCATTGAATGCTTTGGAATCGACTTATTCTGAATGCAGGAAGGCAATTCACTGCATTTATCTCAAAAAATTAAAAGTCTTTGTTCATTTAACTGCTACAGTCAAGCATGGTATTAACCTTTAACCCCAGAAAACCTGACTGTAATTAAAGATGCATACAGCTAACAAAAAATGAAAAGTCCTCTGTCCCCAATCAAATACCCTCAGAATAGGCGGATTTAGAACCCCCCTTTCGAGAACAAAACCATTATAATGTATGATTACGTTTAATACTTTGTAACTTGGCCTTTTTATATAGAAATAGAGCTGAATGTACCCATAAAATAATTTAAAACACCTTAAACTATGGAGCTTCGTCCCCTGGCCACCATTTGAAATTCATCAAAGACCTCTAATTTATATTGACTCCCTCTTTCAAAAAACCGCCCACTCTCCTTTTTGACAAACCATGGGTCCACCTCTGCTCAGCAGGCAGCGTGAGATGAATGTTGTTGTAATATATGTTAATTACTTAACACATGGATCAAGCACATTTGTCTTTCACTTTACTAACTAAAACATAATGCTCCTCAGAACTGATATGTAGATTAAGGTATTACATGTCTAATGACCATATTTCATATCTAGTAAATGAATGGTGGGATTTTGGTTATCATGGTATCAATTTGAAGGGTTCATCAAATTAAAATATTCCACTAAATGCATTTTGATTACTGCTTGATTTATTTTTCCCGGAATTTTACATTGACGTCTATGGGAACAGCATGTTTTATCAAATTATTTTTCAAAGAAATTATATCTTCATACAAATCTATTGGTAAAAAGTTCGGAACACTTTCTCTTTATGGAAACGTGAAATAGAATTAATCATTTACCACACACATTTTAGAGAACTAGATATAATTTCAATACACAGGTTACCAATTTTTATGCACCGATGCGCATTTCGACAAATATGTCTCTTTCAGTGATGCTCATACTGAAATGTTGGCAATCCGAACATGAAAGAATGAAAGTGATCAATGTAGTGCATATCGATGGGCCAAATACTTCGAAAGATCGTATGGCGAGGATATATCTCTCATTAGCATGAAGTTTGTGTAAATTTTACCACTGCAAATAAAAACAATTCCTTATCCGTATTTCCAAGGAAGTAACATATTACATGGAACGGTGATAGAGCCTCGGGGGGGACTTAACAGTCCACCAGGCAGAGGCCTCGACCCAGGGTCATAAAATAAACATAATTTTTTCGACGGGGAACCAAATTTTATATGCAGCCAGAATGGCGCATTTCGACAAATTATGTCTCTTCAGTGATGCTCTTATCTTATTTTTACAAAGGGCGGATAATTCTTCAAAAAAGTTTCCCAAGTCCACAAAGGTCGGCTTATCATCATATATTAGTCATATGAATTTCATCTACTTCACTTTCACCACTACTTAACTATAGACACTTCTATTGGTATAAATCATTCAATATTCTTCATTATCCCTTCATTATACATGTAATCCCTTAAGTAGTGCTACATTCTCTACATCCTTAGGTCACAATGACAATTCGTCATAAAATAGAATATTAAGCCTATTACAAAAAGAATGCATTCTTTCAAGACTGTACCAAAATTTATTTTTTTAGAATGACTTAAGATATAAAGAAGAGGGGAAAATACAAACCTACATAACCCAATATTAAATTTTTGACGCTTCATGTCTTGTACTTGTAGGCCTATAGAGTGGATCTAGGCCACTATATAAGCTTTTCCTGGATTTTAGTCCAACATTAATTTGGATTTTTTATGATATAAGACACCTATGAAATTCAGAAAAATACAGATAACCTATGAAAATAGAAAAGGGGAAAAGTTAGTATCATCCCCATGACCATTTTAATCTTCTAAAAATCACAATATCCATATTCCATCGGGGGGCTTTTTTATACAGAGAGCGTACATACACAATCGTTCATACTGGGTATGAAGGTTTGCAAAAATAATTCATCTTATTTCACAAGTAAATCTTAAAAAAAATCCTCTGCTTAACTATATCCACTTTCTCGAATGCTGTGAAAAAGAGGGATTTAGAATGATACGTCAACATTCTCCATTATGCCTACCTAACTTTGATCCTTAAAATAGCCTTAAATCACCTGGAGTGCTTAGAATAAACACTATTTACATTAGTCAAGGCTAGACGATTCATAGCA
>CAJDSM010015660.1:65-16936 GCA_903981925.1 Ostrea lurida
CCACGGGATCGTTGATATCTGAAGCATTGAGACAATTCTGTGTAGAACACTCGTAGAGTTGTAGTCTGTGGCTTGATGATACAGAGAATGAGGAGGCAGACGACGTCTCCCGTGTGTGAAATATTATCCGGAGTTAGCATTATATCAAGTACACCTCTGCTTTTATCATGCATGACTCTTCTAAATTTGAATAATTGTGCACCCTCACGCTCGCCTTCCTTACATTTTAGTATTTTTGATTGGTGATAAAAATGCTAATCACTGTTGCTCGCTTTGTCGATTCTGGGCAAGGTCCTCCTCGTATGCTTAAATGGCTTATTCAATGATATCTAATAAGTGTACATGATGCAAAATTCAATATCAAGTACATGTAAAATTACGTTTGACTAGGCCTACTGATAATTAACCTGTCCATCTGATTATTGTTTTTTTATGTACTACTTTGTGTCTCTTTTTGTAATATGTTTTTTTTATGACGGTGCATTAATTACTCTTTGGCAGCTATCGGCGTGTTATATTGGTTTCCTCACTTGGTCCTGTGGGTCATGTTGTTGCATGGAAAGCCGCATTCGTAATACTTGTTTCGTGATCCAGCTCATTTTTCCAAAGAAGTGTGAATGTTACTATAACCTTCTTTCTATGAAATCAACAGTGAATCAGGTCCTGATCAAGTCTCATACAAACCTATTTTTAAAACAATACGCAGAATTAAGAGTTGGGCAAATATGCACCCCTTCCCCGGATATGCCAGAGGTACGATTCAGGTGCGCCTCTACCAGGGAGTAAGTTATCTCCTCCTGTTGGTGACCGGACAGCACCGATCCGTGTGCCGCTCCTTTACTCATGATCGGATTAGACCATTCTCGATATCCTGACGCACACTTCTTTATCTTTACTAGTTTTATGATTGGTTTTCATATTCAAATGGACTGTTGATATATCCCTGCGCGAACTCAGAAAATACACCAACTACCCACACCGAACCTCTCACTGCTCCTGCTTTGGTCATTTTGAGATCTCATTTTATTTGAACATTGGACACTGTAACGGTAATACTAACTACTCAACACTTACTGACACACAGGCACGATTTCCAGCTTCTCCCATCGTCATCTTCCATATTAAGTAGCAAAATTCCATGCATTCACCTGCATATGGTATAAATCATATACGGTACCAATCTTCTATGCACCAGACCCCGTCAATTCTCTCCGTATTCAAATTTTCGGGTGATGGTCTTCTCACAACCTTATTCGATAACTGAATCGTATGCTCTTATATCCTCTGAGTTAATGTATTCTAGTTTTTTGTAACGAGGCTAGTCCTATTTCATGTATCAATTTGTTTGTTTACATTGCCGGCGTGTTTCACAGTCACGTTTAAACTCTTCGTTAAGGTTTCTATTTTTGTATTCGTTAACTACACCCGTTATATATTTAAGTTTACCATATGAACACTATTGATCAAATGCGGAGGGTGTTTTCTCGAGATAGCCATCCTTTAAAGCTTTTTCAACACATCCTGATTTGACTAGCGGATTGTTCCGTACCTCGCATCTAAACCAATGGGCTCAGGGCGGCCCTTGCTGCCTTCGCGTTCGTTACACCGTCACGCACTGAGATGAGCTTCTCCTTGCACCTAATCCCACTATATCTGGTGTGTCCAGTGAGATTCCCGTGCTGCCCACTCTTTTCCTTTTTTGTTATTTTCTATTTTTATGTACTTTTTACTATATGATGGTATGTACACTCTAAATACAGTTTTAAGCTTTGCATATGTGGACCATCGTGCTACTAATATCGGTACTTCGCCTTATGGCAACCCTGACCTTGTAGAGTAAATGGAATATGTATAGAACCATATTTAAATTCTCGATCGAAATAAAAGCTGGTTGTCTGGTGCCATGCCCCATCTGCTGGATCGAACCTGTTCAGCTCCTTCCGGAGGGTCTACTAGCGCTGGGGGGCACAGTTGCTATACGGGGCTTTGAAATAGCGGATATGTAGTTTAATTGCAATAGTATAGATTAGAAATGCATAGCGAGAAGATGTGAGGGATTAAATTCTCCACTCAGTCATAGCTCTGATCCTTAGAAAACTAGTATTTAATGGATCTAGTCTTATGGCACCTTCATCCAGTCATACATCATCAGGAATTTGATAAACGTTTTTTATCGAGCTCACCTATTCATGTTAATTCTCCTCAGTTCTTCCGGTGTTGTTGAGCTAACTCAGCTATTGAATAAAGAGAAAAAGAATTCTATGATATTTGCATGTAAAACATATTTAGTATTGTAGCATCCGCATCTGGTGCATTCAAAAAATTTGGGCTACCCCATATTATCCGTAGGGTCAGGATGTATAATTATTACAAGTAATTTTTTATAATCTTCTAACTATCGCCATCTTTGTGAAGGTTGTAGTTAATAAAAGAATTGAGTAATCTTGTCTCTGTGAGCACGCCAGCATGGTGCTGACCTTTATACTAACTTTTTTTCGCGATAGACCGACCTCCAAAAAAATAATCAGGCTTTATATTAAAAGAGCTAATATTTGATGTTTTTCTGTAAATTTTTAATCGATAATGAACATATATAAACATTGTTTATGAAGGAACTTCTGCTGTACTACTCTCGCAATATCGAATGGGTAGAGTGAGTTCTATCGAAGGGAACGCGGCTTCATGTGAAAAGCAAGAGTTATTTCCCTTCTGGAACTCTTCATCCGCACTTCAGGGAAGGGTGAGTGCGTACATGAGAAACACAAATAAAATGGTCTGGATGATGTCTTGCACAATGTGCGAATTTTTAGGAAAAGTTCTCACTCTATGTTGATAGACACGATTTGGCTTCCAAAAGTACAGGTTCTCATTTATACACTTATATCAAATTTAGCCACACTATATTTGAATGAGTGGTGAGGTACATGCCAGGTCCAAAAGAGTACATCGTTTTGTCTGAGATTGAGGAACGGATTAAAGCATGTTTATAAGATAGAAGGAATTGCTTTATGGTGAGGAATTACCACCCCCTAATACCCCCAAAGTATAAATTAATCATCTGTTAGGCTAGCAAAATTTTATCGAATAACCATTGTTTGTTAATTTAAATCCTACCCAGCTAAGCGGTTGAGGAAGACTCGTTTTCAAGGGAAAGCCGCACAGTACAAGATAACCGGAACGCGAGTCTGGACATTCAAGATTTTGCTCGTACAAGTCAACTAAAACACATAGAAATGGTAATCCACATACTATAATACCAGAGGATAAGGGCACTCACAAGGACCCCATAAGGATCCACCAGTAGAGTAAGGATCATAGTCGAAGCCTAGGAGGCAGTATTAGCACCCCTTGGTGTGACGGCTCCAAACCTTGGTATGAGCTTCCATAGTGAGTAAGATCGAGGTAAAAATCGGAACTCTAGTCCGTAGTCTAATTAAAGATCAAGAGAGTATTCCCTTGTTAATGTCAAATAAGGTCCGCACTTATATGTTTCAATATTATCACTTCTCGATGACCCTACGGTTTAATGTAACTGGGTACGTAAGGTGCTGGACTGCTCCAGACATGATGATAAATACTAAGATCGAAACAACAAATCAACCGACTTGGTGTTGCATAAACTATGGAGCCGCTAATCCTCTTTCATCATCGAATACACTTAAACCAATGAAACTTCTCTTGATATTCTCTTCGATAGACTTATAACCCTACTGTACAGAAATTTCGATGTCAAGCTTGCCTACACTAATGATATATCCCTAGAGCCGTGGAATGTCGGGCCTCGCTTCTTCATTTCTTCCGCATACAAATAAATAAGTTGGAGTAATACTCTGTTCCTGATTGGTAAGATAATAACGAAACGTACGTTTTCAAGAATAAGTATTTAACTCATAAATCCTTAATGAATACAATCTGTGATTGTAATTAAAATTTGCATCATCCCGGTGACATCTTTTAAGATAATACTTTTGGGCGAGCCTATCGTACCCTTGGTAAGAAACGCGTCGTGTAGACGTCACTCCGATTCATTAACAATAATAGGTTGAAAACGCTACATCTTTAGGTTTATCTAGAAAAGCTTCCATCCATTATACTATATTCTGGTTACTATGCTTTCTGGTAGCACACGCTTGCTACTCGGAGAAAACGATTGTTTCGCATAAGTATAATTGTATACAACGGTTACTAGAAACCCATGTTCAATAATTGTTAATAGAGTAAAAACTTTTGATCACTCTACATGCTAGCGCAACATCGACCCGAGGAGATTAGATTTGAGACAAGGTAAAGCACCATGCGTAGATCTTTGTGCATCACGTGATTCCAATCAATATAGTGGTAGACGTTAGCTTGTCGCAGCTTAGCTATTCAATTATCAATTGTTGATTCAGCTTTCGCTGGTCGAACTAGGTGCAATTTGCATTGAGACGGAAAGAGAAGGACTTATTATAGAGCGAGTACTGGTAAGCTAACGAGTAATTACTTCCCAGTCAATAAGTATAAGAAGTGGACATTCATCTCGAGTGTAGAAGATTAATGATAGAACGAGAATGCTATATTGACTCTCTAGCGCACACATTTGATGAGCTACAGAGATGTTCGCACATCTATTACTGCATGGACGCGAGGCGAGAAAAGCATGAAATTTTTGAACACAAATTGGTCGTTTTGAGTTATGGTAAATCTTTGCGCCTCCTCATTATTATCAGGAAACAAGGTAGTAAGATTATTCTCAAGGATAATTTCGCTTTCCTGGCCCGTGTTTTGTATTAGGCAGACATGGTACTGAAATAATACTTTAATATGATTAATTCAGTTCATAATATATCAACATGTAAAACTTATGAATCCCACCCGATTTATTGTGGCCCAAGTTTTATACGTATTCCATAACGGGTCACTACCTTGGGGGTCATGATTTTCTGATACAAAACTTGAACTCCCCTCTATATCAGTGAAAAAGCTTTCCATATAATTTCAGCTTTTTCTGGCCAGATGGCTTCTTGAGACATAGACAAAGATAAGTATTCAGGATTTTTTATACGGCTGATAAAGAAACACCGCACGCAGAAGTGTAATGGGGATTGTTTTGGCTGCTCAAGGCTTGGTATGTTGGGAAATTTCCGTTATCAGATTATGTCATTCCGTCTGTGTATTCCGCACGCGCCGGCTCTGGTCCTTCATTTTGAAACTAAACTTTGGAAAAGACGAGCTCTGACTATATTCCCTCAAATACAGGATGTGTGTCCTTACAAAGTTTGGTATGAAATTTGGCCCAAGCGTTTCTTGAGAAAAAGTCGCTAAAATGTCAAAAGTTTCCCAACAAGATGAATACAGACGGACTATCAGGCACGGAATGCTGGTTACAGAACACGAACGAACGCGACTCAAAGAAGTGTGGAGCAGGAGATCCTTGAGTTCACGAGTTCTCTGTTGGAGAAGAATAATAAATTAAACCACCACCAGGTGCATCATGTCCCAAATTTTTTAGGGTCTATGAATATTTAAAAGAAGAAATCATCGATAGTTGCTAAATAATCACACGCACTATCATATCACATCTAGTAATTAAGTGCCAACTTGGGCTCACCTAAATTTGGCGTATTTTCCGCAGGTTTAATGCAAACTTTATATTCTCAATGCGTAGTCGTTATTAAGCGCGAGATTTTTGCGAAATCATTGCAGACAATACTCATGGAATTGGAACTCTCATGCCAGTATGCTAGCACTGGTGTGGTGTGGGAAATACGATTCAGAGTTGTGACACCATTATTATTGTTTAAGGTCTTTTCTCCAACAACACAACAGTGGAAAGAACAGTTTTTGTTAGAATGAAAGGGGAGAGGGGTGTATAAAAGGAAAGGGAAGAAGATGAGGATTATGGGTATGACCAATTGATAGACTTTCTCGCGCTCAAGTGCTGGCTTTGGCTAGTGCACGAAGCTGTCAGACTGGCATAGCACCATTTCCCCTCCAGGTTTGAAACTATAGATGTGGGAAACTTTGAGCAGAACTATGGGCGAGAATAGCATAAGTTACAATTTCTGCTGGTTTTGTGTGTGTCAACCTCATAGTTTAAGTGTTTTTAAAAGTAGCCCTAAAAGGGCTTGCTTGGTATTTTTTTATTTTTACAAATGTCCGCTTCATAACGGAGGTTCTCTCTATATCAAGCTGTAAGTAATTGATCTTGGGGAGGTAATGTGTTGTATTAATTGTCGAGCTCTCTCCCCGGGACAACGGCATTACTGGTATAAACGGTTTTCCCACAATTTCCAGCCTGCAGCCCAAAACAATCCCCATACACTTCTGCGTGTGGCGTGGTTTCTTTAGCCGAATATATCCGATACTTCTTTGGAGTGTCGTTCAATAACGTGATAAAACTGGGTAATCGTGTACTGTATCAGAGGTTTTTTCAGGTACATGTCGCCTAAAACGCGGCAAATTATCTTTCACTGTTTCTATGGGGAAGCCACATACATATCTCAATAACACCAATTTTTGTATCGCTCCAGCGTAATCGATGGCGACTCCTCCTGTACTAAATTTCCCTCAATATACATCTGTCTACATATATCTTTCTACACTTGGTTGATAATTCCTTACTTTGCTGTAATGGCGCGTCTCGCTCTTAAAGTCTAAACGTGTATTCCCACTGACTGGCGGTCAGACGAAGAATGAATGCTAACGCCACGCTAACCAACAGTGTGGTTGATCACGTGACATGCACAGTATCACGTGGATGCCTTACCTTTATTTACCTATAAATACAGGTAATGTTCTGAACACTTTTCATTATTTCACATGGGTGGCCGTGCTAATACCAGAATAGATGGGTAATCGACCTATGTACTACAATGTATGACGGGGGCCTCACATCAGACCTATTCTTACAAGGTGCTCGTCCAGTAATGTCAATATGATGTCAACCGGAGCTGAAGAAATTTACACAGTTTTCTATATAAAACGACTTGGTGATTACTTGCGCGAGAATATCCAATACGGGACGTTTTTACTCATATTATTGTATGCCGGAAGAAATGAAACAGACCGCTTCCAGACCAATTAGTGACATTGATCGAAATCTTTACGGGATTGTCTACAAAAAAAGGATTTCATGGAACTTATCGTGTGAAAGGATTAGCAGCTCTGATTATAAAAAAAACAAGTATCTTGGATTTTTTTCATCATTTTTATCATCATGTTTGGAGCCAGTCCACCACGTAAGTACGTTACAGTTAAACCCGTATCAAGAGTGTAAAGAAATAGATCGTATGTACTTATTTCAATTACATTGGAAGACTTGTTGATCTGATTTTGACTATCGGACTGTTCCGTTTACCTGATCAAGACTATTGGGCTCACGCGGGTGTGACCTATCAACAGGGATGTCTTATCTCCTCCTAAGGCACCTTATCCCACCTTCTGGTGGTTCCAGGTGTCCGTGATTGCTCACTCTTGTGTTTTTGTATCTATCTATGGACTACGAGATTGATCACTGTTCGTATATCTTTGCTTTCCATTGAAAACATTTCTCGAACCCGCTTAGCTTGTTAGATTTATAAACATGTTATTTTCGATCAAATTAAAGGCTAGCCAAGCTTGATTATTTTCTTGGGGGGGGGGGTGTATTCTCACCTAAGTCACCTGTACTAACAGGCTTATCTCCATGCAAATGTCTTGGACTCTGGCAATTCTTTCACACTTCTTGTTTGAATAGGTAAGAATCGAGGAGTAGTTTTGGTAACGCCAATTGTCTTAAGCGAGTACAATCTTCTAAATTTCCACAGGTTGTGAAAGGACATCATCCAGCATTTATTTTGTGTTTCTTATTGTACCTTTACTACCTATTGAACGGTGAAGAAGTTCCAAAGGGAATAACTCTTGCTTTCATAAAAGCCCTTCCCTTCATAATAATCATGTTCCTTTGAAGTTGCCAATAAATAATAGCAGATTCCCAAAAGTTTTAAATATTTAATATCGGATTAAAATTAAACATCAATTAAGTTTGTTTTTTAAAAAGTTCACTGTTATTTTTTTGGAGGTGGATGGGAATAAAGTTATTTATAGGTAGCCCAACTCACGCTAAAGCATGTACTCTTTATAAACAACGTCAACAAGCATGGCGATTTAAATTAAATAATTATACGTGTACAACAATTTTGATGCACCCAATGCCGCAAACTCGATCAAATTATGTCTCTTTCAGTGATGCTCAACCGAAACATGTTGGTAAATTTCAAACATGAAAGTGGATAACTTTCATAAAAGTGAACAATGAGTGCAAAGACTGGAGCAATACTTTCGTAACAGGATCAGAGCTATGCCTGAGGGAGATAAACTCCTTAATTTGATATGAATTTCTAATTATACTATTGCAATTAAATAAATACGTATTTTCAAGCTATAGCAACTGGGCGGTAGAGACACCTCGAGGACTTAACAGTTCCACTCAGCAGAAGGCAATCGACCCAGCTTGTTTCGATCAATTTGCATTGTTATAATTTCATCACGCTAGTGGGTAGAGCAAGTCTAAAATGTAAAGGCAAAGATAACGAATAGTGACAATCTTTAAGCTCCTAATAGAATACAAAAAAAAAGAGTTGGGCAAGCACGGACCACTGGACACACCAGAGTGGGATTAGGTGCCAAGGAGAAGTAACCATGACACTGTCGACCGGTCACAGCCGCCCTGAGCCATTGTTTTAAATCAGGTATAACGAACAATCCGTAGTCAAATCAATGGTGAAAAGGCTTAAAAAATGCTTATGCAACATGCTTTTTGTGGTTTTTTTTTAAAACCAAACTAAACGAAGAAAAATAGCTAAAGACGTTGTAAGTAAGGTAGTAATTTAATTAACAAATTTGGGCCCAGAGGCATACCAAGATTACATAAAATCAGACATGACAACACGTGAAAGACTATCCAATGAATGATATTATTTAAAGTAACAATAACAAGTTATGGATAAATCAAATTTTCTCAATTTGTGAGCATGCTATATATGTAAAGTTGGCAAAAATTTTTCCAATAGAATTATCATAAAGCAATAAATTTTTACTCTATACAGGTTTATAAAGTTTTTAATACAAAGTTCAATGGAATTTACATGAATGTTTTTTTTCTTAGATGTTGGTATGCCTGTACAATCAAATGTATGGAATTCAATTTCAACACAGGTCAGACTTGCAGAACTACATTTTCTTCATTTACTTTGTGTTTTTGTGTAAGCCTCAGTTTCACTAGCAAAGGAATGAGAACTGATTCTGAAATTTGTAAACTTTTCAAGACTTGAGATAAGAATTACTGAAAATATTTTTCTCTACAGAATTTGTTTTGAAATAATGATATGTTCGCGTTGCCAGTTTGTTCAATGTTTGAAAGTGTATACACATGATAATTTAAATCGCGTTCCGAATGTAATTATTAAGTAAAATTGACAAAGAGATATCATATTGCGTGATTTGATTAATTTGCTCTATTCCAATACGAGTTTGATATGTGTATTATATTCGCGATGCTTGCCGAGCGAATAACCATTTCAACGAGTTTGATAAGCAAATATCAATACACGCAATAATTAGATATTCTATTTATCTCATTACTCTAACCGATTCACTTAAGTTTGAAAAATAAATCCCAAATCAAAGAACAGCTGATAGAATTACGCGTATTTGAGGGCGTTTTATTGTTCAGTGACTAAATCATTAACGGGGAATCTAAATTTTGTTAATTATTTAAAAGCTTATTTTATAACATCAAAATACATAGGGATAATCGACCAAGTTCACGTTTATAATAGCTTGTATTGAGCGACTTTTTATGTACACACGATATGTTTAAAGAATTTTATGTCATTTTTCGCAGTACATTTTATTAAAGGAAGTTTTGCTCTTTATTAACATTATATCAGGGCGGTTTGACAGGAACTTGAATTGTATTATTGTGTCCCAATTTCACATGCATGAAGCAATACTGGTTTACACTGTATGATTCATACAAGTGTTATCAGGGTGTGTATTTTTGGTTTCAATTTTCAAAAACATTTGACAGTTTAAAATAAGCCTTTAAGGACCTTATTTGTAGATCAAATTGAACACAGTGTGAAGGCGCCTGAATGGAGGTATAAAACTGTTCTCCGATATTTTGTAGATTGACATCTGTATTGATGTGGGAATTTTAGATATTTTTATAGAAAACTTTTTTTGATTTTTAACCGGTTTTTTGTTGTTTTTTTTTTTTTTTTTTTTTTTTTTCTATTTTTTTTTTTTTTTTTTTTTTTTTTTTTTTTTTTTTTTTTTTTTTTGTTTTTTTTTTTTTTTTTTTTTTTTTTTTTTTTTTTTTTTTTTTTTTTTTTTTTTTTATTTTTTTATTTTTTTTTTTTTTTTTTTTATTTTTTTTTTTTTTTTTTTTTTTTTTTTTTTTTTTTCAAAAATATGACATTTGTCTTTCTGGGGTTGACAGATAGGCAATATTTATGACATACATTCAGCTTTTTTATACTACCGGCTGAATTCCTCATTCGTTTCAGTAAATTAACTAATCATCAGCTACATAACACATTTAAGGATGTGTCACCTATTTTTGCTGGATTATCATTACGTCAATATAGATGGTAGATTCATTGATTAATATTTTAAAAGGTTTGGACTTAGGTTATCTCCCTGTCTAACACCCACCTTAGGTTCAAAAGAACTGGTAAGTTTATTTTGGAGTTTTACAGATATTATGTTTGCCATGTACATACTCTTGACGACTTTATAAAAAGGCCCCTTTATTGTGAGTTGGTGCAGCCTGTGTAAGAAGAGCTGAATGTAAACAGTATCAAGGCCTAGAAATAAATAAGCAAACATACAATTTGGACTTATTATTTGTATATTTTTGAATAAGGGTTCTAAGTATAAACATGTGGTCACTGGTTTGGCGCTTTGGTTGAACAAATCATGAACTTTTTTTTATAATATTTGTTAGAGTCCAAGTAGTTTTTGTTAACTTGTATTCAGTATGCTAATTAAATACTTTGGATAAGCAAGAGTTATTTGTTATTCCTCTATAGTTTGAAATGGGTCATAAGGGCTATCATTTTATCGATAGGTTTATTAAAGCTATTTTTCCATTCATTTGGGTATTTTGGCCCGAACGAATAGACAAGATTATAATTTTAGCATATGTGGTAAAATATATGGTACTGGCTTTCCACACTCATTTTTAATTGCATTAATCAGCTGATTTATTATTCTTTAGATGTTATATTCATCAGATGATTCTTTTCTTAATTGTATAATTAACGAAGTACATGTAAATGTTCGATATTTCTCTGACTTGCAAGTAAATCTTCAAAATAATTTACTGGGTATCAATTTCTACTATCAATACGATAATGTTGTAAATGATTTACCATTGTTCACTAGATATCTTAATCGACTGATTTGCGATTGCTGATCTGATTTCAAATCTTTCAAAAGTTTCCAGTACCCGGTATGCATTTGGGTCATTTTCATACAGAGAATCGAGCTTGTTAATGATTGTTTGTTCTAAGGTTCTATATTTTTTGTTTGCAACATCGACTGTATAGCTTTCGAATTTGAAGAAGGATCTCTTATAATTGGGGTCACAGGGAAATTTAGAGTACATTTTTGCTTTTTCTTATTAGCTCTGATCGCATTTGTGCAGATCCCTTCGTACATTTTTATTACTCTTATTAGGGAGTTTTTTTTTTAGTTTATGGCTTGATTTAATCTTTAAAGAGTGTTACACACAGGATATATTATATATCATAAAATTTCCCAGTATTTGTCAGTTGTTATGGATGAACCAAGAGGACTGGCATACCTTTTTAACATGTTCATCAAATAGTAGATTTTGTCTTTAACCATGCTTTAACAAAAAGGCTATTTTCCAGAGTTACTGTTCATATATAGAAATAGGCATATTAGTACAATGATCTAGTTGGGAGTAACAATTTCCTCAATGAAAGTCACATATGAATGGTAATTTTGCATGGTCAGAGAGAACTGGTATGTGATCATGTACTAATAGTATAAAACATTATTGGTAAAGCATTTGAAACTAAACAGTAGTCACACACTATTCCCATTGTACTGGAAGAAGTATTACTTTGTTGAAAAGATCACAAATGTTCTGCCATTTATTTGTACATCATGCTGAGATGCAAAGGTTATAAGTTTCATTTCCTCTCTCATTAAACATATCATGATCTGAATCTTGGGGTTAAGTAGTACCACATTATCATAGGCATAGGTACATATAGTTCGAATTACATTTTCTGTCTCGCGCGCTGTTTCTCGCATTCACATACCACATATATCAAGTTTCCTATCTTACCATATTTCATAATATCTGAGTTTAACATTCTCATAATCTAGGTTGTGTCTAGTTACATACGAGGAGTTAGAAGGTGGCATATACACATAACAAACATAAACATTCTTTTGTTAATCAACCCAAAATAAGTTTTACAGAGTTTTCAGCCATAATTGTGAACCCCTTTTTAACATCTTTGTTAATCAATAAAATCATTCCTCCAGAGGTAGGAAACCATTTTTCAACACCTACAGATATTCTAATGATTCATTAATTTTTCCAACAATATCACACTTCATCATGTTTAGTTTTTTTGCAATCCTAATACATCATCATAGTTTGAGATTTCCTTTAAAAAGTTTTTCTGTTGATTTTATCAAACAAGAAGTTTTTTTAAGGAGTGAATGTTTCCAACTTCGAGTTTTAAATGTTTTCTCACTTTTTCTGACAGTCATATCATCCGATAGAGTTCATCCCTCAGATTGTGGCCAGGATGAGAGGTTCCTCTTCTTGTTAGGTGTTTTTTATCAATTCAGCACACCCCTTTTGCATAGCTCTGTAAAAAAGATTGCTATTGTCACAAAGTTATTTCCAAAGACGCATACTTTGGAAACTTTTGTAGGGTGATGTTTAGAGTGTTCACTTTTAGATTGAGATCAGGGTCTTTCCCTGGGAGGCCAAGCGATATTAGGATCTTCGAGTTACGGAACTTGGATTTTGTACGGGCTACAAGGTTCTGCATCTGTTTGATCAAGGTATCCTTATCATATTTCTCGACATCATTACAGAGAAGATGGGGAGAGTCACAACTTTGGGTCAAGAGTCTGTTTCAGTTTTCCTCTTCCTGTATGTACTTCAGGGCCTGTATGAAATAAATCATTTGGTACGGAAGACAAATTCCTTTGCACTGCATCACATCGTCGATTGACGAAAATCCCTAATATAAGCTCAAATTTTTCTTAACTTAGCAACGTGGTTGTTGTTTTCACTCGATCTCATGCACAACCGGAAGTCATTCTCATGATTATTCTTTGCACACATTGTGGTGTGCCCCAGAGATACGATAAGCGGCCGTGGATCATGAGGCGGGTCACTAATTTTAAGTTATTATTTAGACTCTAAATGTGAATACAGATGTATTGCAAGTGCAGAAAACTATTACCGTAATGTCTCGCAGCCTTTTTGAAACGGTGTTTGGTTTTTATGAACGATTTTGATATTTCATGTGCTGGAAAACAGCTTAAATTGAAAGAACCAAAATTGCTGTAAAGTTTCGGAATTATGAACTAAACTACTAGATAATTCACGCTGTTGATCTATGAACGTGTAATCAAATCGAATAGTATATATGGAGTACGGCAATTACATTTGTGGGGAGTTTATGGCCAAATAAAAGTAATCAATTATAATATTGCTATCAAAAATACACTGTACACCCAAAACATCCATGGTATACAGGTCTGAATAATTATTTTTACGTCCAGTCTTTCGAACTTGAAAAATTATCAGATTAGAGCTGAATTTTTCATTATTGAAACTTTTAATTTTATTCATAAAGTGTCAAGGTAATTATCTAAATCCGACTTATTTTAAATGCTTACATCCGTTACCTATTACGTATGGAGGTTGCCAGTGTAATTTCACGGTGTTGACAAAATAATTGTAATTGTTTTACCGCTGGGTAGAGACCTGTCACACCGGATCCAGTCCGCGGTGTGATTGTACCACCGGGCCCAGTCCACGGTGTGATTGTACCACGGTGTGAAAAACAAGTGCACCGTAACGCCTCAAATCAATGTATACATTTAACGGTAATTACGAAAAATCAAAGTGAAATAGTTTTGTTTTGAAAACAGATCACCCATATTGAACAAAATTGGAATTTTTGTTACTGATATTGAAACTAGAAGACGATACGACATTAGTAGCTTTTGCTTATATGGATTAATTCACCAGACATTGGTTGTCTCTTGTAGATTAAGAATAATCGAAAAGTTCTCCAACATATGACCGATACTAAACTGATAAATTCAACGCAAAATTAAGATATTGAAACTTTTTTCCATGGACCGAACAGGCTCTGTTTTAGGTCGATCAAGTTAATCACGCAATTGGAATCTGAATATTAAAAAAATCAATTATTCTAGATCTTGATCTAATATCGCAAATCTCTTAACATTTCTTACAGCTTTAAATAGAGAAGTTTGCCGTATGCGAAGTAAAATGTCCAATTCATGGTGAAACGGGAGACGAGTACATGTAAATTGTTTTAGAAATGCAGCACAATATTTTTTTATAGGTATATTTGTTGGAGTAAGATTTTAATCTTAATTTCAGACATTTTTCTATACGACAGATGAATTGCATTCAAAATATTATGTATGCCCACAGCAAAAGTTCTTTAGATTCTACTTTAAAGTCGTTCTTGAAATGCAAATTCAACTTCTTAACTGTCGTGTTGATCTTCGGATTATATGCATCCACTAAGTTGGAAGTTGCCCCCCCCCTTTTTTTTTTTTAAATTATTATTATGTATGTATGTATCAAATGTATCAAATCTTTCCGATTCATGGATTTTGAATTTGAGAATAAGCCCATTCATAGATCTGTACGATGCACGCTCACTTCACACACGCAAACATGCATACCTGTACATGTGTATATAGGTCATGGTGTCGCACTGTTATACGAAAAATGAACTTGAATTTTAAATCATTTGAAATAATATATTATACAGATGTGCACATTAATCAAACATATGCTTTATACCATCTATTCCAACCCCTTGTAACTTGTGATAAAAACAGTTTCATTGAGATCTGGGTTTATGTTGTGTGTATTTTTGTTTCTTGGTTTTGGTTTTTTTGTTTGTTTGTTTTTTGTTTTTTTTTGTTTTTTATTTTTGTTGGTTTTGTTTTGTTTTATTTGAAAACCAAAAAATAATGGTAATGGTAATGCATTACTTGACCCAAGTGATAGTAATTACTTTAGAAAACAGAGTGATGGTAATGACGGGGGTAATGATACCAAATTCCTAGAGTGATGGTAATGTAAATGTAATTCGCCCCTTGTTTGGTCTGAACATTAAAAATAATACAATAGATAAAACATTAATCACCCCGAAGTAGAAGATGGGTATCAATAATAACCAAATCATGTAACGTTGTATTCATTAGTTTATACCTAGAATTTTAATATTTGTTACAAATTAAGAAAAAAAAAAATGATATGGCATATGCGTCTTCGCGCATGCCACAAGAAAATAATAAAGAATCAATGATATTGCGTCTATAAAGAACGTATCTAGTTAGTTCAAAATGCCGGTACGTCTAAGTTTGGTGTGAATTATATTCAGCAAACAAGAACATTAAGCAAAATATATATACGGGTGGTTTGGTATTGTTTTATTGAAGTGGCCTGCCTTTTCCCGATACTTGGAAAATCCCACTTTGATACAGTGTCGGCACAGGCACTTGTTTCTGTAAATAAAATATGACGTCTGTATACTAATAATAACACGTATTATTAGTATACAGAAGTCATATTTTATGTCATATTTTATTTACAGAAACAAGTGCCTGTGAGTGTCGGGTATAGAACTATTTTTTTTCTTCTTACGAAAAATGAACTTGAATTTTAAATCATTTGAAATAAAGGAGGTGTTCATATGTCAATGATTATACTGATATAATTAATTACTTTTCTAAGATTACCACCCATCCCCCCCCCAAATCCAGTTAATTTAACACATGCAGATATTAAATAAACAGTCTTTCATCATTGATTGTAATATTTCCAGGGTATCTTAAAATTACAGCAAAAAATTACACGCATTATATCAAAGAAATCTGGGTGTTTTAGTCTTTCAGAACTGTCTCGATCTATTAGAGAAGAAAAAAAAAGAAGCGGAATTAAGAATGAAGATATAAATATTGAATAAATTCACCTTCAAAGTTTACAATCGAAAATTCTTATTATCGTGTTTGACATATCAATTATTTGGCGTGTGTTTAATTATTCCTGCAGGTCGGCTTCGTTGAATTTCACGGTGTTGACAAATTAATTGCACAGGGCGAGGCGTGTTGGACAAGATAACCGTGAAAATTGCACGGGCCCATGGCCACACTTTCGGATGTCCGAAGGCAATACTCTCGCGTGTGTGTAGGCCATTTTAGCAGCCTCCTGCAGCAATCTCATTGGTTGAAATACAAGGCTATTATGATAGGCCACAATGTTTATAAACCCTGAAAGTCTGAATTTCAGTGCCATTCACTGATTTGAATCTCAGCAGAAACAAGAATCGAGTATGGCAGGTTTTTATTCGTTACCACAGCCTGCCTTCTACCCCGGCCAACAAGCAGTCCAGATCCCAACATACGACTTTTCTTCTGCTTTGAAGTTTCAGACAACAACTGTTTCCAATCAAGCATTCCAAGGTATAACAGTGACTTATTTTCCCCACATCCTAGGCTACTAAAACACTTTAAAACTTTTCCTTCAACTCACCACCCACCCAAAGACAGAAAGAAGAGAGAGAGAGAGAGAGAGA
>CAJDSM010015661.1:4319-15595 GCA_903981925.1 Ostrea lurida
AGCATAAAGAATTTTTATCAGGCTTCCGATCAGCTGAGCTGATCAATATTTAGAAGGCATATTATATAATAATTGAGTAAAAATTGGTCAAGTTCGTCGGAATTGGCATGTCCGCTCGCATGGTTTGGACAGATTAGCCTTCATTTGAAACTTCAGAAAAAATCAGAAATTTTCGTTTTTTTCGTTATTATCTCTGAACGGGGTTGCACTCACATTCAAATCAATTTGATAATATGGATACGCCACAGTTCATTGCATTATGTGAAAACTTTCAATTTCCCCTTAACGAAGTTCCTTCATTAGACTTCACAGTAGGTGGGGCCATTTCGTTGTCGCACGACACATCTAGTTTCATATGTAACTTGTATTTGATGTGTTGTTTGATTTTGCAAGGAGCAGGAGCTATCTAAAAAAGCTGCCCAGGCCACAGGGCAGGCATGAATGGCTAAAGCTGGGCGTGCAGTTATGTTAGTGCAGGAAAGGTTAAAAATAGCCCAGATCCAGGGGGCAGTATCTGTCACACTACTGATGAAGGCAGTAGCTTGGAGGTCTCTATAAAGCGTATAGAGATTTGCTTGTGGAATTGAACTAACGTTGGACCACTCAAGAGTTCAGTGTGACCAAGCAGGTATGCATTTCATATTATACAGATTCTCATCAAAGTACATATAAACAAAAAATAAAAAAACAAAAGAAATAATACAGAAAGAAAAATTGTTTGAAAGTTATCTCGGATAAGGGCGTTGGGAGAGTCATCTGATACTGCAGTGAATTTTGAAACCTATTCCATGAGCTGTATTTTATTCAGACTAGATTGATAGCATGTAAACTAAGTGCAAATTTTAAAAGCTGTGCTGCGTATATTCATTTAATTCTTAACAATAAGATAGATCCTCAGCAAATGTATGTAAGTAAACCTCTCTCACAGAGACATGATCTATAACTGGTCCATAGTACACGAATATACAGGGAAACATACATTGTAGAAGTTGTGATTTTGTGTTAATCTTGGATTAAGAATAATTTTTCGTACAAAAGGTACAAGGTGTGTACCAAATAAATGTCCATAATAGATCTAATGGTTTAACATGTCTGAGAAGTTTTGATTATAATGATGAATTACATTGATATAAAAAACAAATTTCAATTTAAATTACATGATTACTGTGTTATCTCTGATACCATGCATCACAAGTGCTGAATTGTAAAAAAAATATATACAAGTTCTTTCATTGATATTAAGAATGTATTAGGTATCTCAATACGTGACTTCAACCCCGATACGAACTGGAAAAATAGAATTCACTAACAACACCTTATGCTGTTCTGTTCCGATTCATCATTGATTTGATATAAATTTGCAAATTGTATTTTTAGGATCTCACCCTTGACGAAGGTGTTTTAGTTGACTACTCTTCTCGAAATCGCCTTTCTTGTTTCTCCATTCGTTTCTCTGTTCCACCTGACTCCTCCTGTTATTAACTTTCTTTCATTTTTTTCCGGACTTTCATTCTCCAAGAAAGCCGCATGGGGCCAAAATTTCAAAAGTATAAACTAAGTGGTGTAGGTTAGCAATAGTTTAGGGTTTTCCCTCTCAAACATAATAATGCTCTCTCTACTCCTCTCTCTCTCCTCTCTCTCTTCTCTTCTCTCTGCTCTCGCTCCTCGTTAAAAAATGGTTCATGTTTTGAGACGAAATATGTTCCACTATCGTTTTTTGGGGGGTGGCGTGTGTGAGGTGGATTAGTATCGTCAACCCAATCAAATATTCTGAACATAGTCCACGATAAATGAGTTTATCTACAAAACGAATAAGTAAGGAGTGTATATAAAAAATGGATATGAATGAATATATCAAAACGATATAGAATTATAGTGTACCAGTGCCCCATCAGTATTGCAAAGGGATAGGTTAAATATCCACCCGAAAAAAATGCAATCAAATAATAGTGTGTCCAGTTGTATTAAAAACTCTTTTCTGAAGAAACCACTGACCAAATCATTCGTACCGCCCGGAGGAGCTACGGGTATTTAAGTGCCAAATAGGGGATTCTCCACAGTTTATCTTACGCCTGTGCATTATGTTAGGAAAATCTTTTTGATAGAAAATCTTTTCTACGCAAGGACCACGTGGGTACAGGTAAAGCTATATTGATCATGAATGAGCTGTCCTGATATAGTGGAAAATCGGTTTGTTCAAATCATGACCCCAGGGCGATGACAAGGCACAATTAGAGGGATCAAAATAGTTTTACATTATGATTACATAGGTGTAAAATCTTTTAAAAATCTTACTTCTCATTGAACCAACTGGGACTAGAAGCCTGATATGTGTATACTTGAAAGCGCTTGTCATCTGGCAATTAGTTGAAATTCAAGTTTTTTTTTCAAATTCGATCAATGACCCCTGTGGGTACAGTTTCCAATAGGGAATACAAAGTTTACTTATGAATTATAATTGGGAATCTTTTAAATCTTCAAGAAAAACCACCCGGGCCAAGAAGACGCTGTTAAATTTATATGAAGCTTCGCTGATATTAGTGGAAAATTTCAAGTTGCAATCATGGTTCCTCCATTGGGTAGGTACCCGATTAAATGGCCTCATTAGGGGAGATTCAAAGTGTTAATAACAGATTATATCAATAGGGATAATCGTTAATAATTACTTACTTCCTCAAGAATCCACGCATCTTAAGATTGCAGCCGACGGCCAGAAACAGCCTGCAAACTATTTATGAGAAAGCTCCTGTTACTTAGAATGGTTGAAATTCCAAGTTTGTATCCAAATCATTGCATTATCCCCGGGGGGTACGATATAAACGGTCCCATAGAAGGGTTCAAATAGTTTTTTACATAAGTGATTATATGGTAGGGAAAATCCCTTTATAAAACTTCTTACTCTCATAAAACCGGAGTGATACCTACATATTAGGCCCATACGAAATTAAGTCTCTGGCTCTATCGGCTTAGCATGATGTGTTGGATGTGTTGGGGTACATGAATGCAAATGCCATGTTTTTTTTGTTGTTTTCCTAATCTGGAACTCCACCGGAAGGATATATAGAAACGGCTTTTCATAGTCTAGTTATATCGCGTGTCCTCCCACAACCATTTTTCATATCCCATGCCTACTAGTACTAGGGCTACCCCACTTTTCCTATGTCTTTTTAAAATGATCCTTCTTACCCTGAGAATGTTTATTACCTGAGTCCTGAATAGTGCAGTGAATTGTTTGTTAGATATGTATTTAAAGGGCACAGCATGGTATAGTATTTTAACTTCTTCTTGATAAAAGCCAGCCAGTCCAATTCTGTTCCAACTTGGCTTGAAGCAACCCTGTCTTTGGGAGACAATATGGGGGGACACCATGAAATTGTATTAATTTCAGCGAAATTCTCTCTGGCACCCCTTGGCCTTGGGAGATGAGGTGGCGTCAAAATAGACTCCCCAAAAACATAAAAAATGATTATCTTAAGTTAGTTGACCAATTTTCAAAATCTTCTTCTTTACAAACCGCAATGTTTGAGAGAATTAGACCAAATTTGCATAGTGATGGTAGAGACACAGGGAAAGCCTTACCACAAAATGTGTGTTGGTAAATTTGGTGGATCCCAGGGGGTAGGGCCCCGATTCTGGACCTGGGGGGGGGTGGGGGTAGACAAGAATTGCCAAAGGTACATAGTGTTTATATAGTAAATTCAATGATTGGAAAACCCCGCATCTTTATTCAGATGCTATTGAATATTAATGTGGTGAAAGTTAAAATGTTACTTTGGAATTGAGGGCCATGGGCCCTTTTCAACCCAATTTTTTACACCACAACTGGATTATATGGTAAAGGCCTTTCCTGCTACTAATCACGTATGCATTTGGTTTGTCTGGCATTTCGCCTATATACAGTCATAGTATTTAACCGTGTTAACCGCCACCTGCAACAGAGGTTTTCGGGGGGGGGGTGGGGACGGTGGAGAGATGGTACTGATGGGATTAACTGGAATCAGGAATTTGTGTCGATCACATCACGTCTAGTCACTGGGCACAAAAATGTTTGTTCCCAGACGTTGTTTTCAAGATGTCTTTAGCTCCTATTTGTCCACGCTAGGACATTATGTATTGTGTCATTTGATTGCCCATCCTAACTTCTCAACCCTCTCTCGCATCTTAACAGTTTCCCACCGCCCTCCAAAAAGATCGGTCGGAAATAATGGTATTTGCATCTAGGACGTTACATACCTACTGAGAACCCAAATGATCTAGACCTCTCACAAACACAAGTCATTGTTTACCGATGTGAACCCTCCCAGGTATCTGTGTGATTAAGATGCAACAATAAATAAACTTTTTTTAGTAGACTCGATACCGCCTCCTGCATATGTTCCTAGTTCCAATTTAATAGAATGATTGCCATGCTTCTCTCAGATGGACGCACGGAGCAAGCTCTTAGGGAGGCCTTTGAGCAGGAGAGCGGATCTTTATAGAAGCGTTGCCACACCTAGACTTTTGTGAGAACACGGCTGACCGTCGGTTTTTTCCTGAGGTATCCGCTAAACATCCGACATGGTATCCGCCCCATATCAGTCATTCTCTTACAGACACGCAAGAAGAGGGGTATATGCTGGTGATACGAGGACTATATTCCTTAAACCCGTGAAATCCCACACGCGATCTGTTTTCCACCTTAGGCAGTAGTTCACCATATCATTCCAATATTAGGCATCTTACTCATCTCCTCTTCGTGTCGCACCGACACATCTAGTTTCATATGTAATTGTATTTGATGTGTTTTGATTTTGCAGGCAGCAGAAAAAGCTGCCCAGGCCACAGCAGGCATGAAGGCTAAAGCTGGGCGTGCAAGTTATGTTAGTGCAGAAAGGTTAAATAGCCCAGATCCAGGGGCAGTATCTGTCACCTACTGGATGAAGGCAGTGTTGGAGGTCCTTAAAGCCGTATAGAGATGCTTGTGAATTGAACTAACGTGGACCACATCAAGATTTAGGTGACCAAGCAGTGCATTTCATATTATACAGATCTCATCCAAAGTATTAAACCAAAAAAAAAAAAAAAAACAGAAAGAAAAAATCTGTTTGAAGTTTTGGATAAGGGCTGGAGTGCATCTGATACTGCAGTGAATTTTGAACCTATTCCAGAGTGTATTTTATTCAGACTAGATTGATAGATGTAACAATCTAAATTTTAAAGCTGTGCTGGTATTTCATTTAATCTTAAATAAGATCAGACAGTAAGCAAATTATGTAAGTAAACCTCTCTTCACAGAGACATGATCTTAACTGGTCCATGTACAGATATACAGAAACATACATTGTAGAAGTTGCTGATTTGTAGTTATCTTGGATAGACTAATTTTTCTACAAGAGAGCTACAAGGTTGTGTACCAAATAAAATGTTCACATAAATAGGATCATAATGTTTAACATGTCTGAGAATTGTTATAATGATGAATTAATGAATAAAAACAAATTTCAATAATACATGAATACTGTGTTATCTCTTAATGCCATGCATCCAAAGTGCTGAATGTAAAAAAAATAAACAAAGTTCTTTCATATGATAAAATTTATAGGTATACATGTACTTCAACCGATACGACTGGAAATTGAATTCATACACACCACCTTGCTGTATCTGTGTCGATTCATTCATTGATGATAAAATTTAAATTGTATTTTTAGCTCACCTGAACCGAAGGTTCAAGTGAGCTATTCTGATCGCCTTTTGTCCATCGTCTGTCCATCTGTCTCTCTGTTATTAACTTTTCATTTTTTCGACTTCATCTCAAGAACCGCTGGGGCAAATTCAACTAAACTAGGCATATCACACTAAATAGGCTACAAATTCATCATTGGGTGAAGCGGGATTTCAAGTTTGTTCAAAATGACAGACCAGGCCCCCACTCAAAAGGGAGTAATCACGAAAAAAAAAAAAAAAAAAAAAAAAAAAAAAAAAAAAAAAAAAAAAAAAATAAAAAAAAAAAAAAAAAAAAAAAAAAAACAAAAAATTGCCAAAAATAGGGTGGTGTCACTTTAAAATCTTCTCAAGATACCACTGGACCAACAGTCATGACCCCCGGGTACGATACAGGCCACATAGGGAGATCCTCAGTATTTACCATATTATGATTATATAGGGAAAATCTGTCTAAAAAATCTCTCCACACAAGAACCACCTGGGGACAGAAGAAGCTTAGAAATGATATTGGAAAGCTTTCCTGATATAGTTGGATAATTCGAGTTATGTATCATGCATGACCCCCGGTACGATAGGCCACAATAGGGATCAAGTTTATACAATATGATTACATCAGGGGAAAAATACTTTATAAATCTTCTTCTCAAGCAACCACTGGGACATAGAAAGCTGAAATGTATATGAAAGCATTCCTGATATAGTGAATATCTGCAACGTTTTAAGTTTACAAATCATTGACCCCTGGGGGTACATGGTCCCCCAAATAGGGAATCAAAGGTTTACTTATGGTTATATTGGGAAAATTCTTTAAACATTCTTCTCAAGAAACCACTGGGCCAGAAAAGCTGAAAATTTATAGTGAAAGCTTCACTTGATATGTGCGAAATTCAAGTTTGTTCAAATCATCGATCCCCGGGGTCGATAAAGGCCACAATTAGGGGATCATTAGTTTTACATAATGATTATATAGGAAATCTTTTAAATTCTTCTATTCCAAGAACCACTGGCCAGAAAAGCTGAAATTTATTATGAAAGCTCCTGTATATTGGAAATTCAAGTTTGTTCAAATCATGATCACCCGGGGTACGATAAGGTCCCAATTAGGGGTCAAGTCATCTTACATATTATTATGTTAGGAAATCTTTAAAAAATCGTTACTTCTCAAGACACGACTGGGCCAGAAAATTCCTGATATATGAAGATCAAAACGCCAATATTGCTTCCAGAATCAATGGTGGCCACAATTTTTCATGCAAATATATAGGGAAATTCTTTTAAAATCGTCTTCATTTAACCAGACGAATGTATATTAACCTGAAAGCTTCCTGATATGGAGTAGATTTAAGTTTGTTTAGATAATGCCCCCCTCCCCCTCGAGGGTTGGGTAGGGGCACAATAGGGGATTAAAGTAGCTACTACTGCTCTTCTTAGTGAAGCAATGCTCAGGTGAGCGATGTGGCCCATGGGCCTCTTGTTTTAGAGTTACAACACACATCATTATCACCATCAGATATATCACACTGGAATTGACACTTGCTCATTACATCAAAGTGTAACTAAATCACACGTGCAAAAGACCAGCTTGCCTTATTGAAGAGGCATACCTAACTGAAGACATACACCTACAAAAATATGGGTTATATAAATCAAATCCAATATGATTTTCTGATTTAAATGCATATTTAAAAAGGGTGATATGAATGTAGAGGTATTAAATATTACTCTTGTAAGTAAATTGTCTTTCAAGATTTGTTGCTTCTGTAGCGGACAGTATATAGGGTACTTATACTGCCTCGCTAGGGATTTAGCTTTTCTGGCGATATGGTAGAGTTCCTGTCTTGATCACGCAAGTTAAGCAACGACGAGCGTGGTCAGCACCTGGGTGGGTGACCACTACACGTTACAAATTGGTGGCAGCGGTGGTATCCTGGTGTTTGGCGGGAGACCTGTGTCAGGTAGTTTCTTTTCGGAGCTATGGGACTTAGTGTCGATGTACGGACGGGGTTTCGTCCGGGGACGACGGTGGATGTCGTCGGGAACAGCGGGTGCCGTTGCTGAACAGGTGCCAAACATTCAGAGGGAACTCATGCGAAGTTTCGGGACAAAGCTGACCAAAGCTTCCCCGAGCGGGAGGAAGTGTAGCGGACAGTATAAAGGGAACTTATACTGCCTCGCTAGTGAGCTACATGTAGCTTTTCTGTGGATGTGGTAGAGTTCCTATCTTGATCACGCAAGTTAAGCAACGGCGAGCGTGGTCAGCACCTGGATGGGTGACCGCTACACGTTACACTTCTTTAATTACTGAATGAGAAATGGTCCAAATATTATAGCATTGCATCAAATGCTCAATTTGGTTTTTAAACATGCTATAATACTACAGATGCAATATTTGTATCGCAGTCTAATATAACGAGAGGTGCATGCGAGAAACTTGTTTTGTAGATTATCAAACGGTGTTTGATGCAATAAATTGAAGAATGTTGTTATCATAAATTACATGTATCAATATTGTATACAGTTGTAAAATGATGAATAATATTCATTCAATGTATATATTCAAATGCGTAACACTGAAATATAAATTGCAATTTTCTGAATATTTCTCTATGTAAATATCTTTTAATGCAAGGGGATTCATTGTCACCAAATTTATTTTCACTAAATGATAATGTATGCTGATGTTACTGTACTTAATTTTTAATTCAGATACAGCAGGTCAGTGGTTTACAAAATATGTTGAATTCATGTACTTCCACCTCAAAATGGAAACTTCGTGTTAATACTGATAAAACAAAAACTCGTTTTTAGAGAAGGTGATAAACTATACATGTATATATGGTATTATGATAATGTACTATTAGATGTCGGTAGATAATTTTAATTACCTAGGAGTTGTGTTCAATTTCAATGGTAAATTTGATAAAGCACAAAGTGTTTTAGCTATACAAATGTGAAAAGAGTTTGAATGTTTTGCTGTCTAGAATAAAGTCCTTACACTCAGCAAACTTAAGAGTTATGTGGCATATATGCGAGAAGCATCGCGAATTATAGTTGTGAAGTGTTGTGTTGTGTTGTGTTGTATCCCTGCAAAAGAATTAGAAAGTATACATTTTAAGTTTTCTAAGAAGGTCCTAAATGAAACAAGCCTTCTGAGAGTATTGCACAGCAATACATAGTCCCCTACCGGTTACACAAATTATTGGACCGCAACAATATATGTAGGCTATATCATATACTTATGGTAAAAGGGAATCATTTATATTGGTTACAGTGTAGCAAGGATAGGACAAGGGCTGTAACTTAGTGGAAAATGAATAGATCAAATCCAAATTCGATCTTGATCTGTAACTTGGACTGGCAAAGGAATGTACCAAATATCAAATGAATATCTGCAAGCAGTGAGAAAAAAAGTGCGGAAAACTGATAAATTATAAAGTTTTCAAAGTCCAAGGGCCATAACCCAGTGAAATATGGATCGATCGAAACCAAACACGAATTTGATCTGGAACTTGGTATGGCAAAGCAATGTACCAAATATCAAATGAATATCTGCAAGCAGTGAGAAAAAAAGTGCGGAAAACTGATAAATTATAAAGTTTTCAAAGTCCAAGGGCCATAACCCAGTGAAATATGGATCGATCGAAACCAAACACGAATTTGATCTGGAACTTGGTATGGCAAAGCAATGTACCAAATATCAAATGAATATCTGCAAGCAGTGAGAAAAAAAGTGCTAAAAACTGATTTAACGGACAGACGGACAGAGTGCAAACGTAAAGTCCCCTTCGACTTCGTCGGTAGGGGACTAAAAAATCTACAGCATCGATGATGATTTACTAGTATTCAGAATTAGGAGGATTTCCGTTTAAATTGGAGAGCAAATTTAGAATGGTACAAAATACCAACAACTGTATTTTACGAAGTACATGTATATACACTGTATTCAGAAATGTGTAAATAATGTCTTTTGGAATCAAATGTAGAGAGGTTGAGATTTCAAACTTGTACGGGTACGTGTACCTGTACAGTACTTACACGTACACGTTCCCGTTGTTTGTATTTGTCTGTTGAGATTTTAAGGGGTATCACTCACTCAGTGAGCAGTAGATGCGGTGGGTATCCTCACTCAGTGAGCAGTAGAGCGGGGGGTAATGCCCCCCTCAGTGTAGCAGTAGAGCGGTATGGGTTATTGCTCTCACTCAGTGAGCAGTAGATGCTGGGGGTATCCTCACGTCAGTAGGCAGTAAGAGCGGGGGTATCCTCACTCAGTGAGGCAGTAAGCTGGGGGTATCCTCAGTGAGCCAGTAGAAGCGGGGGGTTTTCCTCAATGAGCAGTTAGAGCGGTGTGGGTTCCTCAGTGAGCTGCTCAGTAGAGCGGTCGGGGTATCCTCTTCAGTGAGCAGTAGAGCGGGGTATCGCTCAGTGAGCAAGTAAGAGGCGGGGGATCTCAGTGAGCAGTAGAGCGGGGGTATCCTGCAGTTGATGCAGTAGGTGCGCGGTGTGTATCCTCAGTGGGAAGCAGTAGAGTCGGGGGTACATCAGTGAGCACGTAGAGTAGGGGTTTCCTCAGTGAGGCAGTAGAGTGGGGTATCCTCAGGAGCAGTAGAGTAGGGGTTTCACTCAGTGAGCAGTAGAGTGGGGGTAATCCTCAGTGGAGGCAGTAGCTTTATTACCTTAGAGCGGGTATCCTCAGATTGAGGCAGTAGAGCGGTGGGTATCCTCAGTGAGCAGTAAAGGCGGGTTTCCTCAGTGTGAGCAAGTTAGCTGACAGAATCCTTTGTTTGTTTACCTTTTTTTTATTTTACATTGCCATATACGGTGATTTTGTAATAGCTCCACATCAAGCCGTTATATTAAGCATCACAAAAAAATCATCATGGTGTATCGGAAAATGCAGTCTGTTAATGTGTTTACAACAGGGTTTCGGAAATTCACAATATAAAAACTTCGGCAATGGCTAGTGGAAATATCTAATTTTCTGTGAGTTTCACGCAATTGGGAAACTCTCAAAAAAGTGCAAGTTAGCCTTTTTTTCTGAAACAACCTGTTCTTCCTGTTTAGTTCTCCCTATTAATTTATTATTAGCTTGTTAGAAACATTATGTCCTCATGCTGAATTTTTTAATATGACACTGTACAAGTCTCTGTATTAAGTTTAAACAATCAAACGACATAGTTCCCATACATGCCAACTTTTTGAAAATCTCCCTTGGCGGATTGCGCGTGACGCACTTTTTTCAACAGCTCATAGACATTTCCGCCGTGACATTTATTGTGAATGCCAATGTAGCACGTCTTTTCAAAACAATAGCAGAGGTCTGCAGTAATTTAACGTTAACGGGTCACGTGCTGACATCTCTACACTGTACACGTACACCACGTTTTCCTTGTATTTTGTCTGTTGATGAATTTCATGACGTGTGAAATAAATCTAGGTTTCCAACTATTCATTCTTGTAACCTAAGTTTGACTTCATTAATGGACAAAACATGTTCAAACTGCGTGTAAATAAAAATAGAAATCCTATAATGTGTTTTAAAATCAAATCTTTAAACAACCAATCAAGCTATA
>CAJDSM010015661.1:15620-29569 GCA_903981925.1 Ostrea lurida
TTTCATTGACGTGTGAAATAAATCTAGGTTTCCAACTATTCATTCTTGTAACCTAAGTTTGACTCAGTTAATGGACAAAACATGTTCAAACTGCGGTGTAAATAAAAATAGAAATCCTATAATGTGTTTAAAATCAAATCTTTAAACAACAATCAGCTAGTACAAATGTATTTATTGTATATAGCTACAAGTTTTTTTTCTACGTGTAGACGCCGATCTACAAGTTTGTCAACGTGTTAGAAACTTTTTCACCAAAAGTGATGACGTAATACGCGAGTATTTTCGGTGATTTCTCTAAATACACGTACCCGTACACGTTTGAAATCTCAACCTCTCTGGCTCCAGTCTTAATTGGCTTTTGCAGCTCTACAATTTTTTTTTTATTTACATCTTTCGGATTTCCCATTTCGGTATGAGCATCACTGAAGAAATGCGCATCTGGTGCATTAAAATTGGTAACGGATAAGATTAGCATATACATGTATTTGTACAAAATATGATTACACGTAGTTGTTTGGGTTTTTTTCAATAATGCATCTATGAAAGTGTCGTTTACCATGGATTGAATCTGCAACTCAATTTAACAAAACCGATCTCAGTTCAATATATGCAATGTATAAAGTAAATTTAGATAGTCCTTTCATAAGCTGGAAATCGAAAAAAGAGAGATGTTTTAACATACCAATCTACTCTACCTAAACTACGGACTTGCGTATTCTTTTAAATCAACCTTGGGTCGAGAAAACGATGTAACATTGGATATAACAGTACGACATTAACTTCGGACATGACAAAGTCCAGACTTTTTGCTACCCTTTTTATCAAGATACAGAAAACAAATTCAGTGTACTGGTAGGATTTTTTTGCAGTATCTTCCAAGTTCAAAGCTAAAGTTTTTTTCCTATAGGATTTTTTCTCCCATAGGATAATGATAGGATTTTGATAGGATAAAATCCCCCATTCTCCTACAGGATTTTTATCTTTAAGAGCTTATATCTCTGAATGTACAAGTCGCAGTAACTTCAGCTTTGAACTAGGAAGATACTGCAAAAAAATCCTACCATATACACTGAATTTGTTTTCTGTATCTTTGATAAAAAGGGTAGCAAAAGTCTGGACTTTGTCATGTCCGAAGTTAAATGTCATACTGTTATATGCCAAAATACCCTTAGGTCAATTATGTCGCAGTTTAGGTGTGATATTTTACCTTTAAGAATAGAGACTGGTAGATATCATGGAGAACCTAATGGTATTGTTGAAAGAATATTCTTCTTTGTTTTCATTAAATTGTGTGGACTTTGAGACGAAATTCATGTTTTACTATATTGTCCATTGTATACTAAATTCAAAATCAAATTTGTTTGAAAACACTGGATTTGATCAATGTCATTGTCATATGTAGATGCTCTCCGTATGTTAATTTACAAACTACGCAGACAAATAGCAAAATATTTGTACTCCTTGTTTTCTCTTCTCTTTTGGAAAGAACTAACAATTGAACCATTATTTAAGGAATGAAGTTTATTTTGACCTATGTTATACGATATAATCTAACTTGGTGCAGTTTACGCTTTATAATCCGCGAGCGGATTATATTTATGCGTTAACTGTACCAAGTTAGATTATTATCGTATAACATAGGTCAAATTAGCTTTGTTCCTTTTAATTTAAAATTGTTTTTAAACTTTGTGTGATGAATAACTTGCGAGATAATTAAGGATTTTGAATGAGGCGGACGAATTTTGCCGTAGCAACAAAGTGGAATATAACGTCAAATGCATTGTGACGTCATTCTAGGACGTCACAAAGAGCAAGTTAGATTAATATCCAAAATAATTGATGTTGCTCAATCGTATTTCAGCCAATCAAATTGCTTTTAAATAACGTATGTCGGTCATAGATTTGAAATTAATAACGGAGGCCAACAACTTCTTTATAAACATTTTATTCTCTCCGACCATTCCATCTTATCTATGAAAGTGAGAATTATAGAAAAAAATTATCATCAAACCAATAGTCCAACACATAAGTACACCTTTCCGTAGACAACGAGAAGAATACTGGATTAGGAAACTAGGCACTGCCTTTCCATATGGGTGCAATGACAATATTGGAAGCATAGGAAATATTCTAGTCCACAGTGTAACAATGTAAATGTGATGGGACTTTTTACCTATAACCTAGACGTAAACGTAGTCATGGACATCGTTCGCTACAACAAACCTTATACATGATGTTTCCTTTGACTCTCTTTTACCATTCATGAATAAACCATTGGGTCCCCATCACATTCGCACCAAACTTTACTCTGTCCTTTGAAAATTTTGTATGAATTACAAGAAAAACTAAAGGTAATGTTACTTGGATTCCTCAACACCGGAATACAGACTTGATTATATATTGGGGATGTTGCTCATCACAGACTCTTTTGTTCCACCTCGTATTAATGATGAGTGTGAACTCCAGAAACCTCGCCGATTCCTACATCTCAATTTGAAAATAAAGGAATCGATGCTGTCAACATTAACAACATCCTCAACCATAAAAAAGTACAGTCCTGTATTCCGCCTTACTTTAAGATGAAATCCACACCTTTGTATTTCATATAGATATAATTCCACTATCGCATCCAAGTTATTTAATTACAAACAGACGTTGCAGTGCCTAGATATTGAACAATTACAACGGAATCCTCCAAAGTGTACATGTTCCTCTTCCTCATTTAATTATAGTCCCGCTGGTCATTTATACGGGGGATATAAATATAGTCCAAAATGAGGATCTCAAGTCCCTTATTTTGAAAGGTCCTAAATTTCGAGAACCTCGCTCATTTAAATGGCGACATAATTCATGACTATCATGAATTCTGTGGAAGAATGCCAGACGCTGGACAAAATCTGAGGGAGAGGAGCTTGACCTTGTCTGAATGGATAAAAAGTATTCGGAGTTTATTAAAAATCCCGTATTCACCATTTAACGGGAAAATGCGTACTATTTATCCCTCTGTTTTTAAGAAACCAGAAGTGGTAAATGAGTTACAATAGATACTAATATAATGAATTTTGTACTGGTTCCAGCTGATAAAGCTAGTAACAACATTACTCTGCGCGGGCTAATTACATAGCGCAATAAGTGCACATTTATCATCAAGATTTCATTTAATAAAAAAAGAGAATTTTAAAAATGAATTAATTTTGCGACGTTCGTATTATAAGTATATTAGAAAAAAGAAAACTTGAATAGAACTTTCTAATATTTACAAACAGGATGCATTGTTTGTTTGAAAGAAACATCGACGCTAAACGTGACGTCACAATGCACAGTTGACGTCGGCTGGCGTTGTATTCTCGCGTAGTTCGCGAAATTTCCAATCCCACAATGCCTATATGGAAGAGGTTAGTTTTGCGTGTAGTCTCGTGCAACCAGCCGCTCGGCTATCTCCGTAAATCGAGAGTCTGGTAAAGATACGCGAAAACGTTTGTAACGTCTCAAACGAGGCTTACCAGAACTCCTGGTATGTGATTTGATTGGCTGATCAGGCCACAATCGAAAAATAACGACTATCGAAGAAAGCTGTAATAGATTGAAAGTGACGTTGAAGTGTGAGGATTTACAAGTAGAGTGTTTAGAATAATAAATGATAGAAGAGAAAGGGATTTATTAGCTTTTCTACCTATGGGACATGATAAAACCGTTGCGTATTAATTTTACCAAAATTACTTCGGAGGGCAAAGTGAGAGTATGATTTCCAGTTGACAGCGATCGCGGTTTTTCTGTTGTATTGGCAATTTTTCCTTTAGTATCACTAATGAAGTATTAATTAGCATCAATAATTTCGGAATTGACTTGTGTTTTTGTGGGGGAGATTCAAACCGAAACTGAATTAAGCGGTAACAGTTATTATCGGGGGGTCTTTACAGACTCTCTGTTCGTCGGAGATTTGCGTAGACAACAGAGTGTCTGGTTAACGAGACTATTTTTGCGTGCGAAACGACCTCTGGCGGAAGTTTGCGTTTATAATGTCTATAGTGTGACGTCATTAAGCATGAATTATGATTTATTTAAGAAATGACTGTTATAATTTTCAAGTTTATCGGAGGTTGAACTGATGTTGCCTATTTGCAAACTATATAATCCGCGTAGCTTCAACTGAGGTCACAATAAGGAATCGATCATTGTCTGTGACGTATAGAATTGTGACGTACGAAGTTCAGTCTATACGGTCAAACTTCCGCCAGAGGTCGTTTCGCACGCAAAACTAACCTCTTCCATGTAGGCATTGTGGGATTGGAATTTTCCGGCGAACTACGCGAGAATACAACGCCAGCCGACGTCAACTGTGCATTGTGACGTCACGTTTAGCGTCGATGTTTCTTTAAGTGGCAGTCTACGAGAAAACCATGTGAAATCCAATTTTTGCTATGGATGGTGATATTCAACATAACACAAATAACACAAGCAATGTTTATTTTTGAAATATGTCTTCATGATGTGAAACACTTTTTTACTTTTATTTACCCCAAAAGGTAAAAAAATCTATTTATATGTATATACATGCATGCTATATTTATGGATGCAATTTTGGATTTATGTAGGCTTCAAACATTTTTTTTTCTTTTGCTTATTGTTTGATATAGTTCTACCTATTTTTATTTGACACAAGAAATATTTTTTTTTGATAACTGAAGTATGAAATTTAAATTTTTTTGTTGTTGAACTAGTTACAACAAAGCATTTCAAACTGTGTTATATAAGTGAATGGGCTATTCCTTACACCAAACACATTATGTTAAAATCCATTCTCCCACGCTTCTTTTATATCAATATATGTATTTATATTCCTAAACGAAGGGATACTAAAGTGATTTTATGTGTAAAATCTGCGAGATTCTTTGGCCCGCTTTGTGTTTTCTTGACGATATAGCGCTGACATACTTGTTAAACAAATGTATCCGATTTAGTCTATCGGGATCCCAGGGATTAAGATAGAACGTCGTACAACATGATGGCGGCACATTTGGAGAAACGTGGTAAATTTGCAGAAACAAACAATGATGTTTTCCGTTTTGATTCGAAATGCAGGCTAAAGACATTCTTCTTCAGATGGATCCAGATTGGGAGCCAGAATTTACTGTAAGTTATTGATCAGTGGGTGTTAAAAATCTAATCGAGGCGAGCGTTCTTATTATTGAGATCAGAACTAGCGTGGTGTTCCTGAACTCTTGGCTGAATCGTCGTTAATCTACAACCATTGGTCGAACATTTGCCATTCATTTCCATCGGCGATCGGAGTCGCTAGACGTTTCAGGAGTTTAACGAATCTAATACTCTGTGTATGTTGGTGCATCCGTTACATAATTGTAAGTCAGTACTATACAATCAGAACTGACTGCGTTAAAATGAATCAGGAAACTATGTTGCTGAAGTTTGTCGACGAAAGTTCTGCATTTGTGGGTATGCTAGGGTAATTATTGATGTGTTTACCTATTATGTTAATTCATGTTTCTTAGGTATGGCCTTTTCTTATTCATATATGAGCTTGATATACTTCCTTAATAGATATATCATGTTCATAACACTCACGGTTTATACAGCTAATAACAAATTTCAAGATCTGTTGGAAAATCTTCAATCACACATATCTAGTTTGTACATCTAAAAATTCCTCTTGGTTTTTATTCATTGGATGATAATATGCACTATGCTAATAATTAGGCGTGCAGGTATATGTTACAGCTATCAGCTGGTACCAAGGTGACAACATTTCATGTATCTTGTAACATCATTAACCTTACACATAATTTCATTGTGTGTTAACTTCAAATGTATTTATTGTATAAGCTACAAGTTTTTTTCTTACGTGTAGACGCCGATCTACAAGTTATGTCAACGTGTAGAAACTTTGTTATCACCAAAAGTGATGACGTAATACGCGAGTATTTTCGGTGATTTCTCTAATACACGTACCCGTACACGTTTGAAATCTCAACCTCTCTGGCTCCAGTCTTAATTGGCTTTTCGCAGCTCTACAAAGTTGTTTTTTTATTTACATCTTTCGGATTTCCAACATTTCGGTATGAGCATCACTGAAGAAATGCGCATCTGGTGCATTAAAATTGGTAACGGATAAGATTAGCATATACATGTATTTGTACAAAATATGATTACACGTAGTTGTTTGGGTTTTTTTCAATAATGCATCTATGAAAGTGTCGTTTACCATGGATTGAATCTGCAACTCAATTTAACAAAACCGATCTCAGTTCAATATATGCAATGTATAAGTAAATTTAGATAGTCCTTTCATAAGCTGGAAATCGAAAAAAGAGAGATGTTTTAACATACCAATCTACTCTACCTAAACTACGGACTTGCGTATCTTTTAAATCAACCTTTGGTCGAGAAAACGATGTTAACATTGATATAACAGTACGACATTAACTTCGGACATGACAAAGTCCAGACTTTTTGCTACCCTTTTTATCAAGATACAGAAAACAAATTCAGTGTACTGGTAGGATTTTTTTGCAGTATCTTCCAAGTTCAAAGCTAAAGTTTTTTCCTATAGGATTTTTTCTCCCATAGGATAATGATAGGATTTTGATAGGATAAAATCCCCCATTCTCCTAAGGATTTTTATCTTTAAGAGCTTATATCTCTGAATGTACAAGTCGCAGTAACTTCAGCTTTGAACTAGGAAGATACTGCAAAAAAATCCTACCATATACACTGAATTTGTTTTCTGTATCTTTGATAAAAAGGGTAGCAAAAAGTCTGGACTTTGTCATGTCCGAAGTTAAATGTCATACTGTTATATGCCAAAATACCCTTAGGTCAATTATGTCGCAGTTTAGGTGTGATATTTTACCTTTAAGAATAGAGACTGGTAGATATCATGGAGAACCTAATGGTATTGTTGAAAGAATATGCTCTTTGTTTTCATTAAATTGTGTGGACTTTTGAGACGAAATTCATGTTTTACTATATTGTCCATTGTATACTAAATTCAAATCAAATTTGTTTGAAAACACTGGATTTGATCAAATGTCATTGTCATATGTAGATGCTCTCCGTATGTTAATTACAAACTACGCAAGACAAATAGCAAAATATTTGTACTCCTTGGTTTTCTCTTAGACAATTATTTGGAAGAACTAACACTTGATACCATTATTAAGGAATGAAGCTTATTTGACCTATGTTATACGATATAATCATACTTGGTGCAGTATTACGCTTTATAATCCGCGAAGCGGATTATATTTTAGCGTATAACTGTACACAAGTAGATTAATATCGTATAAAACATAGGTCAAAATATCCTTGTTCCTATAATTTAATTTAAAAATCTGTTATTTAACTTGTGTGATGAATAAACTTGCGAGATAATTAAGATTTTGAATGAAGGCGGACGCGAATTTTGCCCGTAGCAACAACATGAGATCAATATAACGTCAAATGCATTGTTGACGTCATTCTAGGACGTCAAAAGTAGCAAGTTAGATTAATATATCCAAAATAAGTTCTATGTTGACTCAATCGTATTTCAGCTCAATCAAATTGGCTTTTAACATAAACGTATGTGGGTCATAGATTTGAAATTAATAACGAGGCCAACAACTTCTTTATAAACATTTTAACTCCCCCGACTGTTCCATCTTATATATGAAAGTGAGAATTTTAGAAAAAAATTATCATCAAACCAATAGTCTAACATAAATTACACCTTTACGTAGAACGAGAAGAATACTGGATTAGGAAACTAGGCACTTCCTTTCCATATGGGTGCAATGACAATATTGGAAGCATAGGAAATATTTCTAGTCCACAGTGTAACGATGTAAATGTGATGGGACTTTTTACCAATACACCTAGACGTAAACGTAGTCATGGACATCGTTCGTACAAGAAACCCACAATACATGATGTTTCCTATGACTTCCTTTTACCGTACATGAATTAACCATTGGGTCCAGATCACATTCGCACCAAACTTTACTCTGTCCCTATGAAAATTTTGTATGAATTACATGAAAAAACTAAAGCTAGCTGCCACTTTCATTCCTCAACACCGGAATACAGACTTATAAAATTGGGGATGTTGCCTATGACAGACTCTTTGTTCCACTGCGTATTAATGATGAGGGTGAACTACAGAAACCTCACCGATTCCTACATCTCAAATTTGACATTAAAGGAATCGATGCTGCCTTACTTTAAGATGAAATCCACACCTTGTATTTCATATAGATATGATTCCACTATTGCATCCAAGTTATTTGATTACAAACAGACATTTATAACAGAATCATCCAAAGTGTACCTGTTCCTCTTCATCATTTAATTATAGTCCCGCTGGTCAGATTATTACGGGGGATACAAATACATGTATAGTTCATTTTGAAAGGTCGTAAATTCCGAGAACCTCGCTCATATTCCCATATTATATGGGTCGCAGACATAATATTCATGACTATCAGGGAAATTCGTGTGGAATAATACGCGCAGACATTGACAAAATCTAATGAGAGAGGGGAAGCTTGACACTTAAATCTGGAAATGGATCAAAACTATTCGAATTTAAATTAAAATCCCGTATTAACCATTTGACGGGTCAATGCAGGTTAACCTAACTTTATACCACTCTTTGGTACTTATTAAGTAAACCAGAAGTGGTAAATTGAGAGTGTACTATAAGACTAACATGAAAACTTTGTTACCTAGTCCCAAGCTGCAATAAGCTAGCCTCAAACAATATGAAATGTCTTTGTAAAAGTTACCCTATTATCATTATGGTTGGTCTTTTAAAATGACCTCTAAGATTTGATACTGATTCCGCAAATAGCTGGGACAATCCTACTTACACTAAAGCAATTTCACAAAAAGGTAATGAAACTCCTCTTCAGGAATCACCTTCTGTTTTTAAATCTTTCAATATTAGAAGGATCACGTTGGAAATCAAATTTTGAAATTACCATACCTTTAACTGGATTTCCGAAATTGCATAAAACCCTTACAAACAAGTGTTAGGCGAGCGTCTGAGCTTCAGTAAGTGGCTGCGTAACCGCCAAGCCATGCTTTCTTTACTTTTAGACTTAAACTCACTATACAGCTATTAAAAGAGTCGCTTCAGTAGATTACCTCGAATTACCACTACAGATATTCAAGAAAGTAGTGCCCCTCAATCAAGAATGTGGATTTCTTAAAAACTCTCTAAACCCTAATGAAGTTTTTGGATAAAACCTAATATATCACAGAAAAAATTTTCAAAATCCTCGACTAAGCCAGTCAAAACCAAACGCTATTATCTTCTCCATTCACTTACAACAACGATTCTTCACGAATAATATAATAAGAAATCTTAGGCTTTATTCAGATTTAAAGAGATATATTAGAGTCTGTTTTCAAATAAAAACGGACCAAGAAACCATTACCACGAATAATTCTAGTCCTGTGGGAAACAAAAACGATATATTATAATTTTATCTTAGAAAACACTCTGATTGTTCCACACAAGTACTTTGAGAGTTAGAAATATTAAGCTGTAAGAGGCATTCATTCATGGGTTATCTTATGTATATATTATATTAGATGAGGGCATGATGGCATTTGGAGACCAGTTCTTCATCAATTAAACCGTATGCGCTATTTCCCATGTGGCCTCATCTAATCGTGGTCTCCCTTTATTCGGCAGACTTAGTTTCATTTTTCAACAAATGAGCAGAACTTTGGTGTGAAAACTGTCTATTACGGGATGCCCGAAAACAAGAAACAACTGGCCCCAGTGTCTTCAGACCTTTACATATAGGTTATCATACTCAATTCTCCGCATGTAGATGAGAGTGTGGCCAATCAAATTTAAAACAATAGTCGAGCACATCTTTCACAATTTGTACCATTTGATACATCCCAACATAACTTGATATAAAGGAACACCACAGAATGCTGACACAATATCTCTGCTCTGCATATGTCAGTTGGTGATAATTGTTACTTATACATGACTCCTAAGTGACAAAAGGCTGAATTCAATACTAACATTAATATGATAAGCCACGTGATGACTTTAAAAAAAACTTTGTAACGTAAACTTTCCGCCTTTCATCTCTGGATGAATTATATAATATCCCCTACTATTCATCCCCTGAGTGGTGAACTTATGGTCGGTGCATTATATCCACATCGTGGAATTCGATAACGAAAGAGCTGCATCGTCTTTATGAGTGGCTTTTTAAAGCAAGGCCAACTACTTAAAATAAGAAAAAAGTTGATGTTGGCAGGTGTTAATAGCCGACATCTCGTGTTAGAAAAGAATTGATCATTTCGCAATTCTTACCTTCAAATCGTCGCTAGTAATGTCCATTAGTTTGGCGATTTACAAAAATTATCTGAACTAAGATTTCATATGGTGGACCTGCATTTGTTTCATAACCCAGCCTTTTGGATGTACTAAGCACACTGTCATTTATCCTACTAGATTAACTACGGAGGTAAAAATCTTATTCGTCTTGAGTTTATCCTCTCGACTAAACTTAGGCTTTCGGCGACCGGTGTGACCGGGGCAGTCAGAAGATGCATTCTCCTGCAGGCATTCACCTATGCAATCCTACTTTCCGCCTAAATTGTCGGAGTCCGTCCGATCAAGCCTACGACTCCCTATAAAATTGTATATGTTTTTTGAGGATTCATGATATTACAATTAAACCACGATTTTAATCTTTAGCCTATTTGTTTCTATATAAACCTTGTTTGCTAGTTTTCCAATAATGTGTGATGTTATATATACGAGCTAACAAAATTAGGTCCGCGCCCACATTCAAATCTATGCGAAGTTTACAACTCTAGCTCTGTCTAAAAGTGTCATTTTAACTTGATTTTTATCGCAACTTCTCCCATTTTATTTCGTAATGTATTGTACATGATATTGTCTTATCTAGTATCCATCTGTCTGGGGTTTGTGCTTCAATCTCGTCGTCTTTCACATTTTTGCTATTGATAGTCCACTGTCTACGCATACACCCTTCTAGCCCCGTTTCACAGTTCGTTGTCCGGCATCTCCCTCACCTTGGTCCTATCCCGTTTTTAACATTGCCCTGTTCCTCCCTCAGCTCCCTAGCTTAATAGCACTACGTGGCTCCCACCTTCTGTGCATCTCCAAATTGTCCTGTTCACTTCAGCAGTGACCCTCCCAGGGGCTCCCTTCCTGGCCTTTCCACTCGGCTTCATGGCCTCAAAATCGCTAAAGGGTCCTATTTTCATCTTTAAAATGAACCGCCCCTCTTGCAAATCTCTTGATCCAACCGACCATCTGCAATGACTTTAGCGAGTAACCTACACGATGAATTGGACTATTTTATTTACTATTTTGCTGTTGCTTTGCCCCTGAAGAGTCGATGAGAAGAACATTGGCTTTTGTTGCACAACGGTAAAGGAAAGTAGACGGTTTCCTATCCTCAATCCCAGACAGGTGAAAGACCTAGGATGTTTGGATAATTTTCAAAGGATAAAAGCAAACCGTTCTGGTCGGTAAAGCATAACATTTTAATGTTAAAGTCTGACTCATGTATAATCTTCCAATACTCATCAAATATTAGCAAGAATCTTCACTAGTCCGCCGGGACCATATTTATTCTTTTTGCCAAATTTTTTTTTGCTCAATAGTAGGATTATCCCGCCATATTATTTAGCGATATTCTATTGTTAATAGATGTACAAGTGTGCTGAGGGAGGATTTGCGGGTATATAAGGGGATGAGCTGAGCTAATGCTTCACTTCACACCAAGTGTTTCTGATTTACCCTGGCGGGTCCTCGACAAGGTAACACGTACATCTCAAATACTCAATAGTACATAAATACAGGAATAACATTCTTAGAATACAAAGAAGCGCTCAAAATCTATAATAGAATATTCGTACATCTGTAGATAATCCTTATTTTGAAAATAAGTTTAGGATGAAAAGCTCAGCATCTGTACATGCAATGTATGCAAGTTTCAGTAAACAACTCCAGATATGCATAAACTGAAAAAAACTATTTTAGGAGCTATAGACTGATGGAATGCGAATAAGCCAAATTGGCAAAGAATCAATGCCATAACATTAATTTACTCACTTCAAAGCAAAATGAAATCGACATGTTGCACACGCGTACACGAGATGCATGCTCGCATTGAAACGCATCGAAGTTATGGGCAGCAGTTGAACCTGATCTGTAAGGATCGGAGATGTACGTGCATACTTGCCAAAATTACCAAAGTAGTGGCAAAATCCCTTTATTATCATAATCATGAAAAGATAAACTCCATTTGTAATCCTAACAGTAAACACGTTGACGGTTGTCTCTTCATTCTCGTGGCAGAATTTCAAAAATCTTCAAATCAGGGAAAGTATCAAAAGTTGAATAGTTACGCTATGTTTATATTGGTCAGAATTTGCAGATTTGGTAAAGCGGACAATCATTAGGTATATAAAGTGGCACATGCATAGATAATTTGTATGCTTATTAGAGAGAGAGGAGGAGTAGAGAGAGAGAGAGACGAGAGCAAGAGAAGAGAGGAGAGAGAAGAGAGAGAGAGAGAGAGAAGAGAGATGGGTCGTAATTGGCTGATTAAATATGTTATTATTTCTCGGTTACTTTTCAACTCGTGAATTTTTTTTAGGGTTTTTTCCCTATTAATTGGGGAGATAGGCCCCTATGACACCTGCGATGTATATTGCATAATCAAAAAGAAAAAAATCCAGAATAAATGATTAGTTCATCTTCCTTACACATCTATAACGATTATATTGCAGATCACCATGCTTTTTAACGCGGCAAGTATAACAATTGACTGTATACTGTAAACATTTATTAAATGTCGACAAAGAAAATAAGGGACGAAATGTTCATACTTGGTATTTTATTATTTCTTACAACGAATATCCAAATGTACTAGATAAATAGTTATTGGGAAAATGAATATAAAATTAACCGATCATTCATAAAAAGAGCAGGTAGCAAGCCAAATGCCTATAAACTACATGTATATCATATTTTGCGTTATTACCAGGTACATTTACGTGATCTAAACTCAAAATATTATTATGCTAAAGTTATTTTTTTATAATGAATTTTATTTTTATAAATGAATACCTAATATGCATTTTCAATATATTATGATAGAAACCTATTGCCAATAAATTTTCATGGTTACTACATTTTGCGTGATCTTGGAACATTTTTGAATTACATGTATCACATTCTGCGTTGAACTCAGCAAATATACAAATGTAAATGTTTAAATCAATTGATTTATCCATATTTTTGCGTCATTACCAGGCACATTAAGAGCAAAGGGAGGGTGTAGCCCCATATCCCACATTACTGTTTTTTTAACAAGTAATAGTGAGTAAGAAAGTTAGGGCCATACATGTAATTAAAAGTCCCCTCCCCGATTTTTTACAATACGTATTTATGCGCCACCCATGGAGAGAACTGAAATCTTAGGATCGGGAACCCCTTTACATACACACTGTTCGTCATAGCAATAATGCATGTGTGGTTATTACATTTTGCGTTGCTAGACATTTAATACGATTGCACGTGTAACTAATTGGCTCATTTTACAAGTGTCCCTTCTTTACAGTTACGAGATGCATTTAAACCATATCACAAAATAAATGCATAACTACCAAATATTTTTTAAAGCATAGATACTCCCATCACAAATGTGGTAAATATTCAGGAAAAAAATATCGCATGCACGTATGCTTTAATTAATTAGCGTTTTTGTAGTATTATAAAAATAAATACCATATATTTAGTTGGGTGTCAATATGAAATATTTTATTTCGTACTTCAAGTACTGAAAACAGACTAGAAGCTTGTAATATTCTAAAATTTCAAATTGATGTATTTTATAAGACATTTAAATAATGAGTAAAAAACAAATACATGATGCAGTAATCTC
>CAJDSM010015663.1:0-17660 GCA_903981925.1 Ostrea lurida
AGAATGTGATATTTACATAAAAATCTGAAATTAATTGCTTGTATGTGCGAATTTGTTTTTCTGTTTAACTCCTTTACACATTTGAACTTTTATGTCCATCGGATGGGATATTAAAGGGTGCCCCGTGTCAAAGATCACAACGTCCTTGGCACGCATGAGATCGTTTCCTCGATTGATGCTCGAAAAAAATAGGCTCACCGAGGGTCGTCATGGAAACTTCAACACTCAAAACAAAACAGTACTTACAGTACAGTTACAGAAAAATATATTCTTTCTTGTGTCTCTGCATAAGCTGGATAAGGTTGTGAACGTAGTACAATAGGCGGGAAGAAAAGGGAATCTCTAAGTCCATCAAAGACGGGACGAATAAAGGTATGACGTCGTTCGTCTGTCTGTCCGTCCGTCTGTCTGTCCGGACCTTGTAGGCAGGATACAGATCAAATCAAGACCTTACAACTTGGTACATTTGATCACCATGTGGAGAGGAAGAAGCCAAATGTTTTTGAAGGTCAACGTCGAAATATCATTTAGTATGAAAACCTTGTAGGCAAGATACAAACCAAAATCGTAAGCTCCAGGATCTTACAACTTGGTACATTTGATTCAAAGGTCAAGGTCGTATTATCAGTTGAGGGGGAAAACCTTATAGGAAAAATACAGACGGAACTATTAGGGCTAGGACCGTTAGACTTGATACACATACTCCTGATGCCAAGTGGATGATGCCTATTGTTCTTCAAGGTTAGAGGTAAAAGCCATAGTATCGTGTAATAGGAAAACCTTATAAGCAGGATACAGACCTAACGATTGGAGCTAGGATTGTTAAATTTGGACTTCAAGATCAAAGATCAAGGTCATATTATCATTTAGTAGGAATACCTTGTAGGCTAGATACAGACTGAACTTTTGGAGGTTGAAACTTGGTATACATACACCTCATGCCAAGTTGAGGATACCTATTGCTTCTCAATATAATAAGCATAATGAATTAGCACACAAAGGACGGTGATATGATTTCCACTATACGATGTTTTCCCTCATTAAAAGCTACGGGCGTATTATGCCACGCTGGTGTTGCTCTTGTTATTAAGAGGTATTTTAATGTCTTTTCACTTTGCAGAACTCTTATAGATTTGTAAATTTTGTATCCTGAAATTTAAGCAAAACATTGTAATCATGTAAACTTGGTAATCACTGCCAATCTGTAGGGGGATCCAATCAAACTTTTTCAACCTGTAGGGTATTTTATTAAGACACTTCCCACCAGTTAGGGTGTTATAATCAAACACTTCCCACATGTACGTGTTCCAAAGAGACACCTCCAACCTGTGGGGTGTTCCTATCGAACACTTCCCACCTGTTGGGTGTTCCAGTAGAATACTTCTAACAATCAGTTTTCTCCAGTGAAACACTTCTAAAATGTTGGGTAATTCAATCAAACACTCATTCTGAAGGTGTTCCAGTCGAACACGTCCCACCTGTAGGGTGTTCCAAACAAACACGTCCTACCTGTAGGGTGTTCCAATCGAACACTTCCCACCTGTAGAATTTTCCAATCAAACACTTTCAAAGCAGTAGGGTGTTCCAATCGAACACTTCCCACCTGTAGAATTTTCCAATCAAACACTTTCAAAGCAGTAGGGTGTTCCAATCGAACACTTTCAACCTGTAGGGTATTCCAACGTGTAGAATGTTTCAAATGAACACCTGTAGTGTGTTATAATCGAATACTGTAAATTCGTAATCAAACGTGAGGAAATGATATCTGCGTGGTAGGTAGGTCATTTATTTATCGATCGTTTGACTCTAGGTTCATTTATCGGCTGCCATTTATTCATCTGGGGCCACTTTCACAAAAATATCTCATGACTAAGATTTGTTTTAAGATAAACTTTGTCATAAGATCCATCATAGCTGTTTCACAAAACTTTTAGCTGACCTGTTTTTATATTCTTACTAGGCAGAATTTATTCAAAAGCTTCTATATGAGAATAAAAATTAAAATCTCTAGCTGTGACCTTTAATTTGACATTTCGATATACTGACGATGCTTTATGTATTAGTAATAATAATATTCATTCATATGTGGATTTGATATATCCAAGTGAATAAGAAATAAAAGATACCAGTCATTCGTACTTGGATATTTTATTAAACGCAAACTAACAACTCAACTTTATGACAAACGGGACGCTTTCAGCTTCTCCATAGTCAACTTCGCATATTTATGTAGCAACATTCCATCATCTACATATAGTTTTTTATGTCTCTCAACTTATTCGATACGCAAGAGTTTGTTCTGCATATGATCAGTTTTTGAATCGAGACAGGCTACTTACAAACAAGTTGTTGCAGGTTCAACAATCACCTTTAAAGTCAGCATTTCGCAAATTTTATGGTCGTTATAAAAATCTAGTTTGCCAGTACAACCCGCTATTGGGTCAACTGCTATCTGTAGCGTTGTCATAGATTGGTCAAGCGTTTTTTTATACACTGATTTTGATTACGGATTACACCGTTTACCTGATAGGACAATGGCTCACGGCGGGTGTGACGGTTGACAAGAGATGCTTACTCCTCTTAAGCACCTGATCCCACCTCTGGTGTGTCCTACCCGTGGGGATCCGGGTTAGAATAGGTCCTTAGCATCCCTTGCGTGTCATAAGAGGGACTGAATGGGGCGGTCATTCGGATGAGACGCAAAAACCGAGGTCCGGTGTCATAGCAGGTGTGGACGATAAAGACCTCACTGCTCAAAGCCATGAGTGCCGGCAAAGGCCTAAATTTTGCAGCCCTTCACCGGCATTGGTGACGTATCATATGAGTGAAATATTCTCGGTGGGACGTAAAACAAATAATAATCAATCAATCTGGTGTGTCAGGGGTCCGTGTTTGCCCAGCTCTTTGTTTTGTATTCTGTTTCGGACTGACGTGATTGATCACTGTTCGTTATCTTCGCCTTTTCATAGACAATTCATCTGGAGGGAATGTATCTTCAGGGACAGAATCAATTCATTAGACTAGATAGAATACATGTATATATGGATACTATCAGTGACTAAGGACAAGTTTCGTCTTCCATGGCACGTGATCTTTAAGCTCTGTTACGAGCTCAATATTGTTTTAGAGCAACGCACAGAAAGATATCATGCTCTAGACGTCATGATTGCTCTCCGTTTTTATGCTACTACTAGTGGAAGTTTCCAAACTGTAGCTGAAAATCTTGACAGTTCGAGTAAAGCTAGTGTCTCCAGAGTTATTCGTGCCGTTTCGTCTGCATTAATTGAATTAAGCCCTACTTACACCAACTTTCTGTCATAAACAATACAAGGGTGGACTTTGCACGTGTTTCTGAGTTTCCATGTGCTATTATAAATAGGAGCTATAGACGGGACACATATTCCATCCAAAGCTTCGTCTACTTATGAAAGTGTGTCGCTTTATCCAAACAGACGACCACAATGATGGTGTAGAAGTTAAACGAAGACTGATTCAAACCCGATTCTAATTATATGATGACGGATTGGCATCCTCATGCAGTTGTCACTAATTTATATATTAACATTCAATGAGTGTCATACAAAGTACTCTCATTATTACGCATATGGACTGCTGTATTATAAGATTTAAATGTCCAACATATATCAGTATCTCTAGATAGCAAACTTGATTGATTTCATGTCAGAGATTTAAATACATTGATTGATTTCATGTTACCTTCTAGTGAATTTAGGCTGTATACTGGTTGTTATTAAGGTGCAATCCAAGTCAATAACCATGGGACGTTATCGAGAAAAAATAATCGTGCAGTATCTGCAAATCGATAAAATAAAACTGAAAAATTAAATTTCAGTTTGCATCTAATTCTTTCTATTGCCTGTTTAGATTTTTCTCACTCTTCGCGTTTACTATTCACGGTGAATACCCCGTATTTCTAGTCCTTTATAGATGCGCCAATTGGCTTCTCTCGTTTTTGCCAACGTTGGAGGGACCACCCTGCTGACTTTTGGATCTGGTTTCGTGCAGATAGTTTTTCTGTTTTTTTACCCATAACGACAGGATTTTCTTCGCTCCAATGCCGGATGTGACAAAATTGGATGAGTTTGTGTTAATCTTACCTGTTTCCAGTTGATTAATATTTTATTCTTGTAGAACCACGCAGATGGGATCATCATTGTCTGCTAAAATGACTGCCTGTGACACTCACCCTGACCTCCTGTCAAACTCAACCCTATTCAAAGCCTTCGCTCATCTGGCACTACTTTATAACAGATTCCGGATTTTAATTTTCCTGCCACATTTTTCAGTAGTTCTGGGTTTCCAAACACTAGACAACACTAATTGATACCTTCTCTCACATGCTGCATTTCGTCTCTACCATTCGCTCTGTCGTCTAGTCTCACGGAGACCACAACACCAAGTGATCTTAACGCTATTTGCCCCGCAATTCTGTCATTTCTCGGAACACAGAGCCCTTTGCTCCGTTTCACCCCAACACGTTAGCGCTGCTCCGCGGCGCTTTTCTTCGCCGCGCAGATTGGCCTCTTCCCTCTCTATTCCGAGGTTCTTCGCTAACATCGTACTTATAATACGATTTTATCGCTCAGTTCTACCGACATGTACCAACTGCTGTGTTTTTCATGTTTTGCGCAATTGTATTTACACGGGGATTGGCGGCCTGCGCTCCTTGGCAGCAAGACTAGCGTCCCCTCGTGCTAACGGTAGCCCCCCTGATACAAATGTTTAAAGTTGTGGAGAAAAGATTGCTCGCTTCGTTTCCCTTCGTTACCTCATGAAAACGGGGCACGAGTGCGTATACTCTCTAATGTTCTTAACTGCCTAAAAGAGTAATGGATGAGCTGCACGTAGATTAAAGACTAATATATTGTCTTGCCAAGCGCTCTCCGTTTTTTTGTACCCTTCCTCCATCCTTGTAATTCTTTCAGCTGATGCCTTCTAGAGTCACCCACTTAACTGCTCGATTGATTGATGATAGCTCCCTGCGCCATCAGGTCGTGGATTTCTATCACCTTGTTTAAATGATGCCTTTGTCGGCAGGATTGCATCAAAGCACTGTCCTGTGGCAAACTATCTACGATTAACGTTATTTAAACCAGGCCTCAGTGCCGGGAGCCTGAGCGTTAACCTTGGGCAGCCGGCTGGAGCGACCTCGATGATAACGCTGGTCAGATGCATATGTCATTTTGCGACAAATGTGCAATTTTATGCCTATTATTCAGTTTCCTCGGGGTCAAGCGTCCGTTACCATTCTTTGATCAGTACTTCGACTGAAATGCGCAGCAGATTCAGGGACCGTACGGAAGTTCCTCAACTCGCTATTCGTGGGCGTCACAATGACACGCAGCTCGTCGTCGTGGATTGTGAGCTAGTTATATGCATTCATTACTGTTATGCCAGTGTCTATTGCGTGATATATTGTGCCCTTTTCACAAGTGTGTTTTTGGGCTAACTATTAAGTTTTTCGTTGCCACGTGCGTGGGATTACGTACCAGACAGGCTCTTGTTAGAACCTGGCTGGCATGCTCATTAAATACACAGAAGAATAGCATAGTGTCCTGCAGACGTAGATCCTCATGCTAGCGTGCTACAGCTATAGCATTAGTGTATGCTTATCTCTCATTTAGGGCACTGCATCTCCTATAACGTCCGCCGGTCCGGTAATAGTGTAGTTCCTCCGTTCGCGACATATTTTTTTAGCTCGCCTTAGTACTGCACTATCGTCTGTCACTCGATCTCTCAGAGTCGTGCTTCGTGACACTTTATAGTAACATGCCACTAATACCGATTAGTGCATCAGAGTAATGACTTAGTGGTACCCACTCAAACAACTCTCGGATAATTAAAATCCCCTAGATCTGCCTCTGTTTTAATTATCGTCGCGGCAGTGCCTCTCACCGTATGCACTTCAAATAGGATCCTTTATAGAGTCGATAGATAGTAATCATGATACGTTTGTGTAAACCGTAATCAGTTACATAGGTTTCATATTTACAATGCATTGTTTAAAAGTCGGACATAAATTTGGAAGCATGTTTTATACTTCTGAACTAACCCAGAAAACACTGTTCTCTTGCGTTTAGCAAATATCAGATTCTCTTATCATGACATCACCAAATATAAAAACTTTATCTATTCGTCCTTTTGATTCATTCCTAGGAACTCACTCTATATCATTTCGAGTGCAAAACGAATGCCTTTATGTTGTTCGATAAACAACTGGTATGGCTCCCAGCTCTTCTGGTGGTGAGTGTTTGGGTTTTATCGCACTATTTTCAGCATTATGGGGCACCAAGGTGTCCTTAAGTCCACGGATGTCACGACCATGGAAACGTACTTACCAATTACACACGTGTAGTGTTTTCCGGGTGGCCTTCCCTGTGGAATGACATCCCGATGTAAACCTTCTCTGGAAGCTAACTCTGCATCTATGCCCCATACCAATTTACCACTTTTAAATACCTAGTTTCAGTCACTTTGACTTTTAATGTATCCGTCAGGATTTTTAGCCGAGAACGGTCGGATGCGGCGGATATCCGAAGTCTTGCTTACATAATATCTCCACCTCAACATGTACCTATAAAGGCGGCCCACGCCTCAAAACTTTGCTCGCCGTTGAACAAAAATAGTGAACTCAATGGAACTTTCCTAGAGTGGTTACTCGACTAACATACGTCTTTCGCGTTACGTCTTTAACAACTCCACAGAATTTTCTTTCTCATGTATTTAACACTAGAAAATCTATCTAGTATCACCAGTCTATACGTCCTCGGTTTTCATCAGCAACTGTGCGGAGACACATAAGGGCCTTAAGCTCAATACACCAAGATATAAAAAAGTTTCTTCTTTTTCCATAGCATGTGCAAGGAGACATAAGTTATTGACTAACTATGTCTCGAATGTTCTTCCAGTTTAGAATCATATTTGGAAACTTAGTCTTGTACGGTGTGCAAACGTATCCCGTGATTCAGATCAGGATCGAGTAGCGATTTTTGCTATCCGTTCGCTGATTGACTCGATACCTCATCATTATCTCGCTCATCTACAGATCCGCCGCACAATGGGTGACGTCTGTACTTCACGTCTAATAATATGGGACTAGACGATTACTATTTGAGTGATTATGGTTGTCACGACACTACGACTAACATTCGCAAACCGCGATAACTTCTAGTCTTCAAGCAATAGACTTTGAGATAAACGTATATATAAGCACTAGGATAAAGGAGAGACTTTTATACTTGCCTGACAGAGACCTGTGTACGTGATCTCGGGTCCCATTCCAACCACCATGTCGCCTCCATACCGGCAGGTGCAGGCGTAGGGATGATAATAGCGGATTTACCCTACACTTAAATGGTTAGACAGCGATTTTTGCCCGTCACTCTTATCTCTATCTCCGATCTTTTGCTCGTCCATTTACGAAGAGTCAACCTCCTTCTTAATTGGAGGGATAACCTTGTACTCGATACTGTGAATTACGGCGCCCAAGTGTAAAATTGTTGACTACAAATTCAGAATGCAGTCATAAGAATCATCAACGACAGACTCCAGATTGTGAGAATAAGAATTGTCCTTAATTCCATTTCACTGACAATGTAACAGGATGAAAAGCTAGGCCCATTCAGTCTGCTAGATGTACCTCCTCCCGGATAGTTTTCTTGACTCTTTATTCTGTTGTATCAAGTAGTGCCTTCTTTTCTTTTGTTTTCTTTTACCATGATCACAACTCCCAACGTCATTTCCTGTAAATTTATTGCTGGAATCCAAGTAGATGGATAATTATTGAGTACAAGTCGAAGATATGGCAACTCTTTGTCTCTTATAACTCTTTTACCTGCCATTGTATAATATTTATATGGGCATCATATTGGTCGGGAAGAGTTAGAATTTATAGTTTACTTTATTATACTTTTAATGTTTTTGATACTATTTGAAACCAAAGAAATTTTATTTCAGTATTAATTTCTATGATTTTTGCATCTATAATTGTTAAACATTTGGTAAATATTTTCCAAGATTATTAAGAAAACAATGTCGGACTGATGTAATAAAAAACTCAACCAAAAATAATAAGCGGGCATTCTCTTGTGTATAAATTGGCACTATGTTTTAAAAGAATGCTTATGTAGGCGTCTAGTCGAAAATTCGTCGGTCCTCAAACAAAAGACGCGACGTGCATTTACGCCGTTTAGATAAGTTGAGCTTCGGTGCTCTGTTTGTTATCGTCTTAGCCTTGATTCCTACCAACTACTAATGTGTGGTTATCCGTAATTTTCATACTTTATAAGCGCCGATAGCTCGCTAGTCTCGCCTGTCTAACCTTACGTAATATTTAGAACATGCCTGCGTGGATTAAGCCCTGCGCATGACTACCAAACTCCGCCAATAACACTGATTCTGTTGTGGATAAAATTACTCTTCTTAAAAACAATCTGTATAAACTTGCTATTTAAATCAGCAAGTATGAAACAGCCTGAGTTAGGCTCCTAGCTGATTGCTGTATACATATGACATAAGTTCTTGCATGGTTTGTACTTTAGTCTACAAGGTGGCCTCCCTGTGTGACCATTTAAAGGTAGAAAAGTGTTATTCTGTTGATTACCGGGTATATGCTCACACTTGTTATGCAGATTTTTTGTAACATTTTTCAGGTTTTATGGTGTCATGCAGAAATTCAATTTTCAAAGTATTACATGATGAAAATAAGTACAATACTTATGAATACTATAATTTACTTAACAGTAATAGGCTTTGCTGCCGTGGGGGTCCCCGCTCGTGACAACCTGACTATCGATCTAATTGCACTAGTTTCCGTTATAATGTCGGTTGTTTTCCGTTGTCTCTTGAGAAAGTAGTACGACTTCAGTCTGTGAACGGGAGACTCGAGCCTTGCGGGCGGCCAGTGTTGGTGCGCGAGTGGAGATATAGCTCCAACGTTAAGCTACCAGCTTAGAGGGCTCTAATAGTCGATCATACATTGCACTTTAGATCCCACCTTGGCTGGCGTCACATCGAAGCCCACCGCCTTATTTTTGATTCTCTGAATCAGAGTTTTCCGTTTTATCATCATGGATCACCACAAGAAATCTCGCTACATGGTCTCAGCTGGTCCTTGCCGCGCCTGTCCCCCACACCTGGTGTGTGTTCTTTCTGATATCGCTCTTCGACGTCTATGAATAGATTCCAGTGTTTTGACGACATCTCCCCCGTAATACCCAAGCCTCGTGTGTCTTTGACCGAGCAATGTGGCATGAACCATTTCTCCAACACTTCGGGGCGGATAATCAGTAGTAGTGTAAAGACTCATGACTGTTATCAGGTAGTACGGATAAAGTTTTTTTTGATATATTAATCTCCTAAGAGCTCTCTGCGATATAGGTATTAACGCCGTCCCTCTTATCGCTCTTACTTATTCCTGGTCTGCCTTGTTTACAAATCGCCTTAATGACGATAATGGTTATACGCAGGACTGTGAACATCATAGTGATCTTATACGCCCACTCTAGCAACCAATAAACATTACTAGATAAATACTATTTTTTGTTACCACGCTTGCGGTTTCTAAATGTCGATATCTATCTGGATACCGGGTGTCCTTCTCTGTAGCAGTATTGCTATCTGCGCCGTCTGCTTACTCGAATGTACACAGTTTGTTTTCTGATGCTATTCAATATTTTCCACAAAAACGTTGGAGATGTTGCATCTGTGACATCATCACTTTTATAGAGTGGTGATAAGATTTCAGAAAACCAACAGTGTGGAGATCTCCGGGAAAGGTCGGATCACACTGCATTTATACAGTAATTTAAGGAGCTCGGGGGGATATTGATGGGTAATATTATTTAGCGCTCACCTGAGCCGGAAGGCTCAAGTGAGCTTTTTCTGATCGCCTTTGTTTGGTCCGTCCGTCCGTCCGTCTGTCTGTTAACTTTTGACATTTTTCGACTTCTTCTCAAGAAAGCGCGGGCCAATCAACCAACTTTGTATACACAATCGATCCTTGGGTAAAGGGGCTTCAAGTTGTTCAAAATGAAAGGAACCAGGGCCCTACATCAAAGGGGCGGAGATAATCACGAAAATGCAAAAAAAAAGGTGGGTGGTTCATTTACAAAATTTCTTTTCAAGAAACCGACTGGGCCCACGCCAGAAAAGCTGAAATTTATATGGAAAGGCTCCTGAACTGAGATTATAGTGGAGATCTTCAAGTTATGTTCAATCGATGACCCCCCGGCAGGCGGGGCGCGGTTGACCAGGGATGTATACTGGTACCCCCCTTCACGCGTTTATGGGGTGAATGGGCCACAAATTGATGGACAAGTCTCGCCCGTATGTCTAAAATACTACGTTAGCTCGGGTCTAGTTCAGCGCTAAAAGTGCCACCCACTAACCTGCACGCTCCGGTCATGTCGCCCGGACTCATGCTCGATTACCATTTGGGTTTTTGACAATAGCTGATTATTTAGGACAAAATATTCTTTTACAAAATCTTCTTACATCAAGACAGAAAATCTATCTCCCTACTCCTGGGACCCATTTCGGCTATATTTCTGTCGCCCTCGAGGTCGGTCAACCGTTTTGCTGCGGGTCTCGCGTCGTGCTCTCGTGCTTCTCGTGGAGCTGACGTCGCAATTGCACTGTTTCTGACGACAGCCTCGCCATCTTAGCCCCGCCAACGTCTCCTGTCATCCCTCTGTCGGTTGTGTATCATTTCTATACACTATGGACACAGTCTAGATATTAATATAATACAATCACACGCTGCCATTGACCACTGAATACGTCGAACGGCAAATTGACTGAATGTTGTACTATCGCCCAACAGCATCTGTCGATCGAGACTCGCGACGTACTTTCCAAGTTTCCTCTCACGCGTTCAGTGGCGACATTGCACATTGGTGTACATCTTCAGTTTCAATCCCTGGTATCTTATCTATCAGTGCATCCACTCATCTCGCTTCTTTGTGTCTCTTGCCGCGCGCCTATATCAAACATTCGCCGCTAGTGCGTGGTGTCGGGAGATTAATACATCAACAGAAAAATCAAATCTCGTTCATTGGTGAACAGCATGTGCGCTTATGTGTGGAACAGCTGTCCCCCATATAGGAAATATAGTCCATATCTCTAGCGCATCCGCGAAGCTACATCCGATTCATTCTCAAAGCATTCTTCGTTCGACATGCACTTTCTGGCCCCTCGGAGCAGGGAGCTCTCAGGACGTTACGATTGAATGGGCACAAGTAGGATCAAATTTATTTTATAGGTTGGGCAACATTCCTACTTAAAAATCTCGTTAATATTCTCCAAGGATCCATAATGGACAGGGAAAGCTACCTTTTGCTGCGATAATAAGGTCTCTTTTTTGCCTCCCGTGTCTCTACCGGCTAGCCCGGTACAAACCTTCCTATTCAGTTCGCGGCCACCAACATCTTTTAATTCCCAGTGGTTTCCTCTTGTAGCAAGTGATTCTTTAGTAGATCTTTCTTATTATAATGTCACATGTGTATAACTTTATTGATCCCCGTATTGTATGAGGTCACACATTCGCCTCATCTGTAACTTTCGCCCGGGGTCTACTAAAAGATCTCGAAACAAAAACTGATGATCTCCCACCTACACTATCAGGGAAAGCTTCCAGTGCAGATTTGTTCTCAGCTTTTACTTCTGGGTACGTGGTGCTACCACACCTAGCTGTGCTCAGTGGATTGGCGTCTGCGAAGAAGATTTTTAAATGACCACCACCCTTATTTTTGCAGTTTTCCTGTATATCTCCACCTCTCTTGATTGGACCCTCATAGGTACCTTGGCATCGGAACTCATATACAGATTGAAGCCCCTTTAGCCGCCCAAGACAAATGTGACTAGGTAACGAAAGTTTGGTTGAACAGTTTGGCAATCAACCCAGCTGTGGTTCTTTGAGAATAGGCTATATAAGTCGATAATGTCAATAAGCTTTACAGTCCACGGATTATATATTTGGGGACGGTGAAAATCACTGTTAAAAACGGACACAGGCGATACGAAAAGTCACCTTGAGTCTTCGGTGCTCGAGGTTGAGCTAAAAACTCATAACCCATCAATATCCGAGTCTTTAGAATACTGTAAAATGCAGTGTGATCGAGACTCTTCGGATCTCCACATGTGGGTGTTTTCCTGATCTTGTTTATCACCACTCTATAGAAGTTTTTTGGTATGAATAAACAAGATGTCCATCAATTCTCAAGCATGGAAATTAGGGATGCATTCAGAAACAAAAACTTGGCTGTATAACAATCTTTTACGTGATATATGTTTGGTGTAGTTATTGGATTTTATATATATATGTTCTCTCTAAACGTGGATGTTTAAATATACATTAACTACACCCAACTGTGTTAAAAAATGGCTTGTCTATTACTCTTCTAGACACCAACCTGTAGTAGTGTACCCAGGTGCCATGGATGATAACACAATCTGTGTATTATAACATTTTACTATACTGGGAACTTATCCGAAGTGTGGTCATGTCTTTTGACAGGAGCTTGATCATGCTAGAAGGCCAACCGTGCACTTCGCATTCTTGTAGATATTCTGTATGTTCACTCCCCGACGTATCCGACTTGCAATGTTGATCCCAAACTCCGTCTAAAATCTTGTCAAGTTCTCTTGTAATATTATTATATTACTAAGATGATTCTAGAATTATATAGTCTCGATCTCATAGATTTTCATATTGTAGTGTTTTATTCGCCTTTATTGTCATAATAACGTCTTGTTAGAATGTTAGCAACACATTCTACATGTACACATGCCAATTAACACTTTTTCTATTAACCTTGTAGGCTCCACTGCCCTAGATAAAAATCATTAACCACATATACGATTTTAAATCACTTTATCTATATAGTTGGTCTAATTAGATTTACAGTGTTTGTTGAAGACTCTCTCCAATACAGAGATATATCTTATCGCGAAATACTCTTTAATATGATCAACAATACCAGTGTTATCTACAGGTGATGGGTTTTTTGGTTCGATTATCACCGGATCATAAGCAGAGTTGTACTCTTAACTTAGGGCATTGGTCATGTGTTATCTCTCGTGGTTGAGTTTTTTTGCTATACATACAGAAGTTTTTTCTTTATTCTCATATTTGACACCAATGTATTACTTATAGATTGCATATAAAAAGTGCATATAGAATTACTGATAAGCAAAATCTCACTCTCTCAATTGTATCAACAACATTTATAAAGACATTTTCATTTATCTAATCAAGCTTACATGCTATAAAATTCATTACATTCTTACCCAAAAAATAAAATGCTCATGATAAATTCGAGAGCATTAGTAGTGTGTTCCGTTATCGGATACCAATGTTCATATTTACAAGAATACCTTATACCAGGTAAAATAATAAAAAACAAGATAGAACCTATTCGTCTACTATTTTTCAAGTGCGAATGTCGATTAAATTTTATTTATGAATTTCGAGTCGTGTTGATCAGTCTCTTAGGCTTCTTTTCTGAATTTATTTTTATGCAAATTAGACGAGATAAAGGATTTAAGGATCTTCAACGCATAAGATTCCACGAAGTTTAGAATTAATTATAATCCACTTCCTTTCCAGGTCCCTCGAATCTCTTTATTAGTATCATAGCGTTATCAAGGCTATTTGAAATAGCTGATTCTAGGTATTTCTTGAATACCTGTTCATCAAATTTAATTTCATAGTATACCCAGTGAAAAGTCAATTTTAATCCTGATGAATAACATATCATAATGTATGCTCCGTAGACACTATGGAAACAAGAAAAATGTAAACTATGCCTTAAAGAAGAAAGGTATTTAATTGCAGAAACTCTAGGTATCATGAGTTGTCAAGACCACACAGTCTATATGCTAAACGGTGATACAATAAAAGTCAAAGGATTTATATTAAAAAGTGTAAAATTTGGATTTGGTCAAAGGCATTTGAATCCTCCATTCGTGAACTTCATCTTCTTTTGAACACGCTTCAACACACACAGCGTTAGGACGGACAGTTATGAGACATAGGAAATTCTCTTCTTGCATGAAAATTTTCAAGTGGATTGTATATTTATATACATAACTCATACCCAAAGAACAGGGCTCTACACTGAGTTTTGTTCAGAAGTAACGTGTTCCCAAAGTTCTTATGTGTCCGAGACTTTGTATCTACGGCAATGCCATAGTTGTTCTCTTAATGAAACCCAGTGTAATTCACTTAAACTAAATAGCTAAAAATTTAAAGTCTATTTCAAAATTATAGTGGATTAAAGTAATGTAGCCTGGAGCCTGTTTCTCTCTGGTGTTAAGTCTATAGACATTAATACTCTCATCTCTAACATAAGAAATGTATATTATACCATTGTACGGAAGTACTCAGACATGTGTGGTCCGGCCCAAGAGGCTGTAATAACTGTTATATGAATAGGCTTTTCGTACTGGCACTGTCTCTGACAGAGTACTTTTTTTCAATAATTGCTACTTAAAATTTCATGCTAACCAGTAAATAATAGTGCAAATTTCTTCTTATGATTCATCTTGCATTCAGTTTCATTCGGCAATGCTCTCGCTGCTCGATTGGAGTAATAACGTTATCGTATAATTGCAAGACCAAACTGCGCGACAAACGCATTCAGGAACAAAATCTAACACAAAGAGTTGTAGTTGATTAAGTCTCCATCCTCTCGGCCTGTACTCAATCCGAGTACATGTTTCATGTTTGAGAACAAGCGTATGCTGTTCTCACAGATTTTAACATTTCTGTTGCATCGTGAGGCCGCCATCTTGTAATATCACATACACACAAAGTTAAGAGCGGGAACGTATTAGTACGGAGAGAACTTCTCCGGATATGATAGAAATTCAATTAGTTTAAGATCGTCGTACATACATACTTTTGGATCAATGCAGAGAAAATACTTATTCTTATTTTGAGACGGATTTTGTGTACTACTCAGTTACGATCTTTAAAATTTGTTTCATTCATTACAGATCCCAATAAATTATAAAACTTTCTGGACAGGAATTGTACATACACACTCCAGTTTTTCCCGTATGTTGAGGAGAGCGAAGAATTTTTTGTAAAGAGAAAAATTTACGCATAACGCAAATGGTCACAGGTGTCTCAACTTCAGACAGATTAGAGACCTCTTGGGTAACGAATCACAGTAGTTCAACATTAAATCGTTATACTATAAATTTGAATTTCAGTTTATATTTTTTTTTTCCAGTAGCAATCATTTTTGTGTAACATACAACATTAATATCACATATTAGTAGATAATATAGTATCTAACATTCCATCTCGTAGTAAAAACATCACTCTTCACCAATAAACATTTAAAATAGATTTCGCCTCGACTTTTTTTCCACTGATCCTCTGGTACAACTCTATACCATAAACTCTAAGTGTACGCGGTACACAGATTAGCTCATTTGACCTTCACTCATTCTATTAATAGGGCTTTGTCACTTCGATGGTCTGCACTGCACTACTCATAGTAGCCTCTGGAGCAAAGTTATTTCGCCGCGCCCCCCCCTACTTTGTTTCCAAGTGTTTTAAAGCAGAATTTAGTAGTTACAGGGGTCACAAATCTAGAGCTGGTGATCTATTTGGTTCAATTCATTCTCTCTGTAGATTTTACAATACTAAAAGAGAGTCTTGGAAGTCTCAAAATCAGAGCAGGTCTCTTTTTACTCTTTTTTTTTTTTATTTTCTCATTTATCTACTTTTCTATTTATTTTTAATTTGGCTTCTTCATATTAGTTTAGAAGTTTCGCCCCCCCTCCGAGTTTTTATTCATCTTTTCAACAAACCTCAATAATAGCAGGTTAATTATTATTTTAGAGAGTCATTGCTCTCACCCGCCCTCACCCCACCTACTCATAAAACCATTTACTTGACGTGTTAATACCACGTCAGATTGTCTTTTCTCCTCTCACAAACCAAGGCGTCCAATCTTAACGCCTTATGAGTGGCCCTGGGAAAACGACCAGTGACCTGAGTAGAGCTATATTAGTAAATCGAACCGACCCCAACACCCAGCTACAGAGAGAAAATAATTAAAAAGTTATCAACACTATCTTTTCGATGTTGACTAGACAATTTCCAGTCTGTCAGAAAAGTTCACAGGATTAATATCTTGAACTCAGTTCCCTCCCTGCTATGATTCCTTTTGGTCGGAGATGGCTTGAAATCTCAACGTATTGGGATGTCAATCTTAATAGGGCGTTACTGTAGACGCAACCGGAATATGAGATATTGCACCGAGCCCGAAAGGCGCGCTGAAGTGAGTGTATACTTCTCAGTGTCTTAGTCATCGTCAGTCTCTAAAAAAAATACGCCCAGCAAATCAATTGTGTATAATTTAAATAAATTTGACTGAAATAATTTTTAGTATTACTCTTTAAATGAAAATACACTTTTACTCGCTGCATACAATAGAGGCCGTTGCTGTCTGTGCAGTTCTATTAACTAGAGGAGATTTTCACACGTGTCTGATCTATGATTATTTGCTAATCTGGAACAGCACATAATAAAGCAATCTAATGATATACTTGCAGGTGGTTTCAACAGGCGAGGCCTGTCGCGTCTGTCTTACGATATACTGTCCTATTTGGAGTTTCGTTTTCATAACGATAATATTCTGTCAACCAGTAATTGAATCTAGCGTCATTGCTCGACTGCTCGATCTGATGTGCTCCTTCATTAGCCAGTGTCGATGTCAATGCGTTTTCCCTAGACTCTTCTGAGGTTGACTTACTTTACTTGCTCTCGTTTTGCTGGCATGTAATCGATATGAGGGCATGTGGGACTCACGGTGGTGGACCGGTCACAGGGGATGCTGATCCCTCCTAGGACACCTTGATCCCACCTGCTGGTCGTAGTCCAGGGATCGGCTTAGTTTGCCCAACTCCATCATGTTATTTTGTATTTCGTGTTTGGGAGTGTGCGAGTCACATTAGATACACTGTTCGTTATCTTTGCGCTTTACATTATCATTGTAACATAATCAACTAATCTAGTAGCAATACAAACGTAAAATCTAAGACAGACCACTCAGTTCTGTAAAATCTTGTTGCCTTATCAGAGGTGCTTCGCAGATCAAAATCAGTGTACTTCCACCACAACCACTGAAAAGCACAAGGTCGTGCTATTTTGTGCTACACATCAGAAGCTTGTGGATTATCAGTGTAACCTTCACAACATGACAAACACAGTCTGTATTTGTGTCCATCAGAGTGTGGATATCAGTGTAACCCTAACATGACAAAAATCTGTAGTTTGTGTCATTTCAGTAGTCGGAATCAGAGTGTATAATATCACAACATGACAAAACTAGTCTGTATTTGTGTCATCTCAGAGTGTGTGATATCAGTGTAACTTCACATCATCATAGTCATCGGAGGTTCGGTTATGCGGACGTGTTAAAAGAGCAGTGTGCATTGTGATCTCTCTTTATGTTAATATAATGCTTCTTGTTATAGAACAATTTGGTATGGAATAATCAGTAAACATAACATGTATGAACAATCTAATATGAAATCAATCAAGCAATCATAAATGTATGAACAATCTTAATATGAATCAATCAAGCTAAATCATTAAAGGTGTAAGTTGAAACACTACTGTA
>CAJDSM010015663.1:17849-42923 GCA_903981925.1 Ostrea lurida
GCCCCGGATAGATGATTGAGACTGATATCGACATCACTCTGAGATGACACAAATACAGACTACGTTGTCTGTTGTGATATTATTACACTCTGCTTATTCCGAGCTACCCTGAAATCGACACAATACATATATCAGGGATTATTTTTGGTCATGTTATAGGGTTACACTGATATCCACACTCTGAATGGACACAAATACAGACTGGTTTTAGTCATTGTTGTGAAGTTACACTGATAATCCACAAGCTTCTGATGTGTAGCACAAAATAGCACGACCTTGTGCTTTTCAGTGGTTGTGGTGGAAGTACACTGATTTTGATCTGCGAAGCACCTCTGATAAGGCAACAAGATTTTACAGAACTGAGTGGTCTGTCTTAGATTTTACGTTTGTATTGCTACTAGATTAGTTGATTATGTTACAATGATAATGTAAAGCGCAAAGATAACGAACAGTGTATCTAATGTGACTCGCACACTCCCAAACACGAAATACAAAATAACATGATGGAGTTGGGCAAACTAAGCCGATCCCTGGACTACGACCAGCAGGTGGGATCAAGGTGTCCTAGGAGGGATCAGCATCCCCTGTGACCGGTCCACCACCGTGAGTCCCACATGCCCTCATATCGATTACATGCCAGCAAAACGAGAGCAAGTAAAGTAAGTCAACCTCAGAAGAGTCTAGGGAAAACGCATTGACATCGACACTGGCTAATGAAGGAGCACATCAGATCGAGCAGTCGAGCAATGACGCTAGATTCAATTACTGGTTGACAGAATATTATCGTTATGAAAACGAAACTCCAAATAGGACAGTATATCGTAAGACAGACGCGACAGGCCTCGCCTGTTGAAACCACCTGCAAGTATATCATTAGATTGCTTTATTATGTGCTGTTCCAGATTAGCAAATAATCATAGATCAGACACGTGTGAAAATCTCCTCTAGTTAATAGAACTGCACAGACAGCAACGGCCTCTATTGTATGCAGCGAGTAAAAGTGTATTTTCATTTAAAGAGTAATACTAAAAATTATTTCAGTCAAATTTATTTAAATTATACACAATTGATTTGCTGGGCGTATTTTTTTTAGAGACTGACGATGACTAAGACACTGAGAAGTATACACTCACTTCAGCGCGCCTTTCGGGCTCGGTGCAATATCTCATATTCCGGTTGCGTCTACAGTAACGCCCTATTAAGATTGACATCCCAATACGTTGAGATTTCAAGCCATCTCCGACCAAAAGGAATCATAGCAGGGAGGGAACTGAGTTCAAGATATTAATCCTGTGAACTTTTCTGACAGACTGGAAATTGTCTAGTCAACATCGAAAAGATAGTGTTGATAACTTTTTAATTATTTTCTCTCTGTAGCTGGGTGTTGGGGTCGGTTCGATTTACTAATATAGCTCTACTCAGGTCACTGGTCGTTTTCCCAGGGCCACTCATAAGGCGTTAAGATTGGACGCCTTGGTTTGTGAGAGGAGAAAAGACAATCTGACGTGGTATTAACACGTCAAGTAAATGGTTTTATGAGTAGGTGGGGTGAGGGCGGGTGAGAGCAATGACTCTCTAAAATAATAATTAACCTGCTATTATTGAGGTTTGTTGAAAAGATGAATAAAAACTCGGAGGGGGGGCAAACTTCTAAATAATATGAGAAGCCAAATTAAAAAAAATAGAATAAAAATAGATAAATGAAAAATTAAAAAAAAAATAAGATAAAAGAGGACCTGCTCTGTTTTGACGTTCAAGACTCTCTTTAGTATTGTAAAACATAAATGAAATAATGAACAAATAGATACCACTTTTTGTACCGTGTAACTACTGAAAATTCTGCTTTAAAACACTTGAAAACAAAAGGGGGGGGCCGAAATAATTTTGCTCAGAGACTACTATGAGTAGTGCAGTGCAGACCATCGAATGACAAAGCCCTATTAATAGAATGAGTGAAGGTCAAATGAGCTAATCTGTGTACCGCGTACACTTAGAGTTTATGGTATAGAGTTGTACCAGAGGATCAGTGGAAAAAAAGTCGAGGCGAAATCTATTTTAAATGTTTATTGGTGAAGAGTGATGTTTTTACTACGAGATGGAATGTTAGATACTATATTATCTACTAATATGTGATATTAATGTTGTATGTTACACAAAAATGATTGCTACTGGAAAAAAAAAAATAAACTGAAAATTAATACTATTATAGTTTTACTTTTAATGTTTTGATCTGATTCATTACCACAAGTTAGGTGCTAAATCTGTCTTGAAGTTGAGACACCTGTGACCTATTGCGTATGCGTAAATTTTTTCTTTACAAAAATCTCTTCAGCTGCTCTCCGCTCCACAATACGGGAAAACTAGAGTGTGTTGCATACAATTCACTGTCCAGAAGTTTATATAATTTCTTGGGATCTGTAATGAATGAAACAAATGTTTAAAGAATCGTAACTCGAGTACGTTTACACCAATCGTTCAAATAAGAATAAATGTTTTCTCTGCAGTTGGTCCAAAGATATGATTACACGATCTTAACTATTGAGATTTCTATCAATCCGGAGAAAGTCTCTCCGACTAATACGTTCCGAGCTACTATAAGCTTTGGTTATGTGATCATTACAAGATGGCGGCCTCACGCATGCAACAGAAATGTTAAATCTGTGAGTAACAGATACGCTGTTCCCACAACAGAAACATGTATAGGATTGAGTACAGCCGAGAGGAGGAGATCTGTCAATTGAACTACACACTTTTCGTGTTAGTATTTTGTTCCTGAATGCCTTTGTCGCACAGGTTTGGTCTTGCAATTTATACGATAACGGTTTTACTCCAATCGGCAGCCCGAGAGCTTGCCGAATGGAAACTGAAATGCAAGATGAATCATACCAAAGAAATTTGCACTATATTTACTGTTAGATGAAATTTTAATTGCAATTATTGAAAAAAAGTACTCTGTCAGAGACAGTGCCAGTACGAAAAGCCTATTCATATAACAGTTATTACAGCCTCTTGGGCCGGACCACACATGTCTGAGTACTTCCGTACAATGGTATAATATACATTTCTTATGTTAGAGATGAGAGTATTAATGTCTATAGACTTAACACCAGAGAGAAACAGGCTCCAGGCTACATTACTTTAATCCACTATAATTTTGAAATAGACTTTAAATTTTTAGCTATTTAGTTTAAGTGAATTACACTGGGTTTCATTAAGAGAACAACTATGGCATTGCCGTAGATACAAAGTCTCGGACACATAAGAACTTTGGGAACACGTTACTTCTGAACAAAACTCAGTGTAGAGCCCTGTTCTTTGGGTATGAGTTATGTATATAAATATACAATCCACTTGAAAATTTTCATGCAAAAGAGAATTTCCTATGTTCTATACTTCCGTCCTACGCTGTGTGTGTTTGAAGCGTGTTCAAAAGAAGATGAATTCACAATGGGGATTCAATGCTTTGACAAATCCAATTTATACACTTTTAATAAAATCTTTGACTTTTATGTATCCCGTTTACTATAGATCTGTGTGGTTTGAAACTCAAATGAACCTAGATGTCTGCAAATTAAATAAATCCTTTCTTCTTAAAGGGCTTAGTTTTACATAAGTTTTCTTGTTTCCATGTGTCTACGGAAGCATAATGTATGAATATGTTATTCATCAGGATTAAAATTGACTTTTCACTGGGTATACTATGAAATTAAATTTGATGAACAGGTATTCAAGAAATACCTAGAATCAGCTATTTCAAATAGCCTTGATAACGCTATGATACTAATAAAGAGATTCGAGGGACCTGGAAAGGAAGTGGATTATAATTAATTCTAAACTTCGTGGAATCTTATGCGTTGAAGATCCTTAAATCCTTTATCTCGTCTAATTTGCATAAAAATAAATTCAGAAAAGAAGCCTAAGAGACTGATCAACACGACTCGAAATTCATAAATAAAATTTAATCGACATTCGCACTTGAAAAATAGTAGACGAATAGGTTCTATCTTGTTTTTTATTATTTTACCTGGTATAAGGTATTCTTGTAAATATGAACATTGGTATCCGATAACGGAACACACTACTAATGCTCTCGAATTTATCATGAGCATTTTATTTTTTGGGTAAGAATGTAATGAATTTTATAGCATGTAAGCTTGATTAGATAAATGAAAATGTCTTTATAAATGTTGTTGATACAATTGAGAGAGTGAGATTTTGCTTATCAGTAATTCTATATGCACTTTTTATATGCAATCTATAAGTAATACATTGGTGTCAAATATGAGAATAAAGAAAAAACTTCTGTATGTATAGCAAAAAAACTCAACCACGAGAGATAACACATGACCAATGCCCTAAGTTAAGAGTACAACTCTGCTTATGATCCGGTGATAATCGAACCAAAAAACCCATCACCTGTAGATAACACTGGTATTGTTGATCATATTAAAGAGTATTTCGCGATAAGATATATCTCTGTATTGGAGAGAGTCTTCAACAAACACTGTAAATCTAATTAGACCAACTATATAGATAAAGTGATTTAAAATCGTATATGTGGTTAATGATTTTTATCTAGGGCAGTGGAGCCTACAAGGTTAATAGAAAAAGTGTTAATTGGCATGTGTACATGTAGAATGTGTTGCTAACATTCTAACAAGACGTTATTATGACAATAAAGGCGAATAAAACACTACAATATGAAAATCTATGAGATCGAGACTATATAATTCTAGAATCATCTTAGTAATATAATAATATTACAAGAGAACTTGACAAGATTTTAGACGGAGTTTGGGATCAACATTGCAAGTCGGATACGTCGGGGAGTGAACATACAGAATATCTACAAGAATGCGAAGTGCACGGTTGGCCTTCTAGCATGATCAAGCTCCTGTCAAAAGACATGACCACACTTCGGATAAGTTCCCAGTATAGTAAAATGTTATAATACACAGATTGTGTTATCATCCATGGCACCTGGGTACACTACTACAGGTTGGTGTCTAGAAGAGTAATAGACAAGCCATTTTTTAACACAGTTGGGTGTAGTTAATGTATATTTAAACATCCACGTTTAGAGAGAACATATATATATAAAATCCAATAACTACACCAAACATATATCACGTAAAAGATTGTTATACAGCCAAGTTTTTGTTTCTGAATGCATCCCTAATTTCCATGCTTGAGAATTGATGGACATCTTGTTTATTCATACCAAAAAACTTCTATAGAGTGGTGATAAACAAGATCAGGAAAACACCCACATGTGGAGATCCGAAGAGTCTCGATCACACTGCATTTTACAGTATTCTAAAGACTCGGATATTGATGGGTTATGAGTTTTTAGCTCAACCTCGAGCACCGAAGACTCAAGGTGACTTTTCGTATCGCCTGTGTCCGTTTTTAACAGTGATTTTCACCGTCCCCAAATATATAATCCGTGGACTGTAAAGCTTATTGACATTATCGACTTATATAGCCTATTCTCAAAGAACCACAGCTGGGTTGATTGCCAAACTGTTCAACCAAACTTTCGTTACCTAGTCACATTTGTCTTGGGCGGCTAAAGGGGCTTCAATCTGTATATGAGTTCCGATGCCAAGGTACCTATGAGGGTCCAATCAAGAGAGGTGGAGATATACAGGAAAACTGCAAAAATAAGGGTGGTGGTCATTTAAAAATCTTCTTCGCAGACGCCAATCCACTGAGCACAGCTAGGTGTGGTAGCACCACGTACCCAGAAGTAAAAGCTGAGAACAAATCTGCACTGGAAGCTTTCCCTGATAGTGTAGGTGGGAGATCATCAGTTTTTGTTTCGAGATCTTTTAGTAGACCCCGGGCGAAAGTTACAGATGAGGCGAATGTGTGACCTCATACAATACGGGGATCAATAAAGTTATACACATGTGACATTATAATAAGAAAGATCTACTAAAGAATCACTTGCTACAAGAGGAAACCACTGGGAATTAAAAGATGTTGGTGGCCGCGAACTGAATAGGAAGGTTTGTACCGGGCTAGCCGGTAGAGACACGGGAGGCAAAAAAGAGACCTTATTATCGCAGCAAAAGGTAGCTTTCCCTGTCCATTATGGATCCTTGGAGAATATTAACGAGATTTTTAAGTAGGAATGTTGCCCAACCTATAAAATAAATTTGATCCTACTTGTGCCCATTCAATCGTAACGTCCTGAGAGCTCCCTGCTCCGAGGGGCCAGAAAGTGCATGTCGAACGAAGAATGCTTTGAGAATGAATCGGATGTAGCTTCGCGGATGCGCTAGAGATATGGACTATATTTCCTATATGGGGGACAGCTGTTCCACACATAAGCGCACATGCTGTTCACCAATGAACGAGATTTGATTTTTCTGTTGATGTATTAATCTCCCGACACCACGCACTAGCGGCGAATGTTTGATATAGGCGCGCGGCAAGAGACACAAAGAAGCGAGATGAGTGGATGCACTGATAGATAAGATACCAGGGATTGAAACTGAAGATGTACACCAATGTGCAATGTCGCCACTGAACGCGTGAGAGGAAACTTGGAAAGTACGTCGCGAGTCTCGATCGACAGATGCTGTTGGGCGATAGTACAACATTCAGTCAATTTGCCGTTCGACGTATTCAGTGGTCAATGGCAGCGTGTGATTGTATTATATTAATATCTAGACTGTGTCCATAGTGTATAGAAATGATACACAACCGACAGAGGGATGACAGGAGACGTTGGCGGGGCTAAGATGGCGAGGCTGTCGTCAGAAACAGTGCAATTGCGACGTCAGCTCCACGAGAAGCACGAGAGCACGACGCGAGACCCGCAGCAAAACGGTTGACCGACCTCGAGGGCGACAGAAATATAGCCGAAATGGGTCCCAGGAGTAGGGAGATAGATTTTCTGTCTTGATGTAAGAAGATTTTGTAAAAGAATATTTTGTCCTAAATAATCAGCTATTGTCAAAAACCCAAATGGTAATCGAGCATGAGTCCGGGCGACATGACCGGAGCGTGCAGGTTAGTGGGTGGCACTTTTAGCGCTGAACTAGACCCGAGCTAACGTAGTATTTTAGACATACGGGCGAGACTTGTCCATCAATTTGTGGCCCATTCACCCCATAAACGCGTGAAGGGGGGTACCAGTATACATCCCTGGTCAACCGCGCCCCGCCTGCCGGGGGGTCATCGATTGAACATAACTTGAAGATCTCCACTATAATCTCAGTTCAGGAGCCTTTCCATATAAATTTCAGCTTTTCTGGCGTGGGCCCAGTCGGTTTCTTGAAAAGAAATTTTGTAAATGAACCACCCACCTTTTTTTTTGCATTTTCGTGATTATCTCCGCCCCTTTGATGTAGGGCCCTGGTTCCTTTCATTTTGAACAACTTGAAGCCCCTTTACCCAAGGATCGATTGTGTATACAAAGTTGGTTGATTGGCCCGCGCTTTCTTGAGAAGAAGTCGAAAAATGTCAAAAGTTAACAGACAGACGGACGGACGGACGGACCAAACAAAGGCGATCAGAAAAAGCTCACTTGAGCCTTCCGGCTCAGGTGAGCGCTAAATAATATTACCCATCAATATCCCCCCGAGCTCCTTAAATTACTGTATAAATGCAGTGTGATCCGACCTTTCCCGGAGATCTCCACACTGTTGGTTTTCTGAAATCTTATCACCACTCTATAAAAGTGATGATGTCACAGATGCAACATCTCCAACGTTTTTGTGGAAAATATTGAATAGCATCAGAAAACAAACTGTGTACATTCGAGTAAGCAGACGGCGCAGATAGCAATACTGCTACAGAGAAGGACACCCGGTATCCAGATAGATATCGACATTTAGAAACCGCAAGCGTGGTAACAAAAAATAGTATTTATCTAGTAATGTTTATTGGTTGCTAGAGTGGGCGTATAAGATCACTATGATGTTCACAGTCCTGCGTATAACCATTATCGTCATTAAGGCGATTTGTAAACAAGGCAGACCAGGAATAAGTAAGAGCGATAAGAGGGACGGCGTTAATACCTATATCGCAGAGAGCTCTTAGGAGATTAATATATCAAAAAAAACTTTATCCGTACTACCTGATAACAGTCATGAGTCTTTACACTACTACTGATTATCCGCCCCGAAGTGTTGGAGAAATGGTTCATGCCACATTGCTCGGTCAAAGACACACGAGGCTTGGGTATTACGGGGGAGATGTCGTCAAAACACTGGAATCTATTCATAGACGTCGAAGAGCGATATCAGAAAGAACACACACCAGGTGTGGGGGACAGGCGCGGCAAGGACCAGCTGAGACCATGTAGCGAGATTTCTTGTGGTGATCCATGATGATAAAACGGAAAACTCTGATTCAGAGAATCAAAAATAAGGCGGTGGGCTTCGATGTGACGCCAGCCAAGGTGGGATCTAAAGTGCAATGTATGATCGACTATTAGAGCCCTCTAAGCTGGTAGCTTAACGTTGGAGCTATATCTCCACTCGCGCACCAACACTGGCCGCCCGCAAGGCTCGAGTCTCCCGTTCACAGACTGAAGTCGTACTACTTTCTCAAGAGACAACGGAAAACAACCGACATTATAACGGAAACTAGTGCAATTAGATCGATAGTCAGGTTGTCACGAGCGGGGACCCCCACGGCAGCAAAGCCTATTACTGTTAAGTAAATTATAGTATTCATAAGTATTGTACTTATTTTCATCATGTAATACTTTGAAAATTGAATTTCTGCATGACACCATAAAACCTGAAAAATGTTACAAAAAATCTGCATAACAAGTGTGAGCATATACCCGGTAATCAACAGAATAACACTTTTCTACCTTTAAATGGTCACACAGGGAGGCCACCTTGTAGACTAAAGTACAAACCATGCAAGAACTTATGTCATATGTATACAGCAATCAGCTAGGAGCCTAACTCAGGCTGTTTCATACTTGCTGATTTAAATAGCAAGTTTATACAGATTGTTTTTAAGAAGAGTAATTTTATCCACAACAGAATCAGTGTTATTGGCGGAGTTTGGTAGTCATGCGCAGGGCTTAATCCACGCAGGCATGTTCTAAATATTACGTAAGGTTAGACAGGCGAGACTAGCGAGCTATCGGCGCTTATAAAGTATGAAAATTACGGATAACCACACATTAGTAGTTGGTAGGAATCAAGGCTAAGACGATAACAAACAGAGCACCGAAGCTCAACTTATCTAAACGGCGTAAATGCACGTCGCGTCTTTTGTTTGAGGACCGACGAATTTTCGACTAGACGCCTACATAAGCATTCTTTTAAAACATAGTGCCAATTTATACACAAGAGAATGCCCGCTTATTATTTTTGGTTGAGTTTTTTATTACATCAGTCCGACATTGTTTTCTTAATAATCTTGGAAAATATTTACCAAATGTTTAACAATTATAGATGCAAAAATCATAGAAATTAATACTGAAATAAAATTTCTTTGGTTTCAAATAGTATCAAAAACATTAAAAGTATAATAAAGTAAACTATAAATTCTAACTCTTCCCGACCAATATGATGCCCATATAAATATTATACAATGGCAGGTAAAAGAGTTATAAGAGACAAAGAGTTGCCATATCTTCGACTTGTACTCAATAATTATCCATCTACTTGGATTCCAGCAATAAATTTACAGGAAATGACGTTGGGAGTTGTGATCATGGTAAAAGAAAACAAAAGAAAAGAAGGCACTACTTGATACAACAGAATAAAGAGTCAAGAAAACTATCCGGGAGGAGGTACATCTAGCAGACTGAATGGGCCTAGCTTTTCATCCTGTTACATTGTCAGTGAAATGGAATTAAGGACAATTCTTATTCTCACAATCTGGAGTCTGTCGTTGATGATTCTTATGACTGCATTCTGAATTTGTAGTCAACAATTTTACACTTGGGCGCCGTAATTCACAGTATCGAGTACAAGGTTATCCCTCCAATTAAGAAGGAGGTTGACTCTTCGTAAATGGACGAGCAAAAGATCGGAGATAGAGATAAGAGTGACGGGCAAAAATCGCTGTCTAACCATTTAAGTGTAGGGTAAATCCGCTATTATCATCCCTACGCCTGCACCTGCCGGTATGGAGGCGACATGGTGGTTGGAATGGGACCCGAGATCACGTACACAGGTCTCTGTCAGGCAAGTATAAAAGTCTCTCCTTTATCCTAGTGCTTATATATACGTTTATCTCAAAGTCTATTGCTTGAAGACTAGAAGTTATCGCGGTTTGCGAATGTTAGTCGTAGTGTCGTGACAACCATAATCACTCAAATAGTAATCGTCTAGTCCCATATTATTAGACGTGAAGTACAGACGTCACCCATTGTGCGGCGGATCTGTAGATGAGCGAGATAATGATGAGGTATCGAGTCAATCAGCGAACGGATAGCAAAAATCGCTACTCGATCCTGATCTGAATCACGGGATACGTTTGCACACCGTACAAGACTAAGTTTCCAAATATGATTCTAAACTGGAAGAACATTCGAGACATAGTTAGTCAATAACTTATGTCTCCTTGCACATGCTATGGAAAAAGAAGAAACTTTTTTATATCTTGGTGTATTGAGCTTAAGGCCCTTATGTGTCTCCGCACAGTTGCTGATGAAAACCGAGGACGTATAGACTGGTGATACTAGATAGATTTTCTAGTGTTAAATACATGAGAAAGAAAATTCTGTGGAGTTGTTAAAGACGTAACGCGAAAGACGTATGTTAGTCGAGTAACCACTCTAGGAAAGTTCCATTGAGTTCACTATTTTTGTTCAACGGCGAGCAAAGTTTTGAGGCGTGGGCCGCCTTTATAGGTACATGTTGAGGTGGAGATATTATGTAAGCAAGACTTCGGATATCCGCCGCATCCGACCGTTCTCGGCTAAAAATCCTGACGGATACATTAAAAGTCAAAGTGACTGAAACTAGGTATTTAAAAGTGGTAAATTGGTATGGGGCATAGATGCAGAGTTAGCTTCCAGAGAAGGTTTACATCGGGATGTCATTCCACAGGGAAGGCCACCCGGAAAACACTACACGTGTGTAATTGGTAAGTACGTTTCCATGGTCGTGACATCCGTGGACTTAAGGACACCTTGGTGCCCCATAATGCTGAAAATAGTGCGATAAAACCCAAACACTCACCACCAGAAGAGCTGGGAGCCATACCAGTTGTTTATCGAACAACATAAAGGCATTCGTTTTGCACTCGAAATGATATAGAGTGAGTTCCTAGGAATGAATCAAAAGGACGAATAGATAAAGTTTTTATATTTGGTGATGTCATGATAAGAGAATCTGATATTTGCTAAACGCAAGAGAACAGTGTTTTCTGGGTTAGTTCAGAAGTATAAAACATGCTTCCAAATTTATGTCCGACTTTTAAACAATGCATTGTAAATATGAAACCTATGTAACTGATTACGGTTTACACAAACGTATCATGATTACTATCTATCGACTCTATAAAGGATCCTATTTGAAGTGCATACGGTGAGAGGCACTGCCGCGACGATAATTAAAACAGAGGCAGATCTAGGGGATTTTAATTATCCGAGAGTTGTTTGAGTGGGTACCACTAAGTCATTACTCTGATGCACTAATCGGTATTAGTGGCATGTTACTATAAAGTGTCACGAAGCACGACTCTGAGAGATCGAGTGACAGACGATAGTGCAGTACTAAGGCGAGCTAAAAAAATATGTCGCGAACGGAGGAACTACACTATTACCGGACCGGCGGACGTTATAGGAGATGCAGTGCCCTAAATGAGAGATAAGCATACACTAATGCTATAGCTGTAGCACGCTAGCATGAGGATCTACGTCTGCAGGACACTATGCTATTCTTCTGTGTATTTAATGAGCATGCCAGCCAGGTTCTAACAAGAGCCTGTCTGGTACGTAATCCCACGCACGTGGCAACGAAAAACTTAATAGTTAGCCCAAAAACACACTTGTGAAAAGGGCACAATATATCACGCAATAGACACTGGCATAACAGTAATGAATGCATATAACTAGCTCACAATCCACGACGACGAGCTGCGTGTCATTGTGACGCCCACGAATAGCGAGTTGAGGAACTTCCGTACGGTCCCTGAATCTGCTGCGCATTTCAGTCGAAGTACTGATCAAAGAATGGTAACGGACGCTTGACCCCGAGGAAACTGAATAATAGGCATAAAATTGCACATTTGTCGCAAAATGACATATGCATCTGACCAGCGTTATCATCGAGGTCGCTCCAGCCGGCTGCCCAAGGTTAACGCTCAGGCTCCCGGCACTGAGGCCTGGTTTAAATAACGTTAATCGTAGATAGTTTGCCACAGGACAGTGCTTTGATGCAATCCTGCCGACAAAGGCATCATTTAAACAAGGTGATAGAAATCCACGACCTGATGGCGCAGGGAGCTATCATCAATCAATCGAGCAGTTAAGTGGGTGACTCTAGAAGGCATCAGCTGAAAGAATTACAAGGATGGAGGAAGGGTACAAAAAAACGGAGAGCGCTTGGCAAGACAATATATTAGTCTTTAATCTACGTGCAGCTCATCCATTACTCTTTTAGGCAGTTAAGAACATTAGAGAGTATACGCACTCGTGCCCCGTTTTCATGAGGTAACGAAGGGAAACGAAGCGAGCAATCTTTTCTCCACAACTTTAAACATTTGTATCAGGGGGGCTACCGTTAGCACGAGGGGACGCTAGTCTTGCTGCCAAGGAGCGCAGGCCGCCAATCCCCGTGTAAATACAATTGCGCAAAACATGAAAAACACAGCAGTTGGTACATGTCGGTAGAACTGAGCGATAAAATCGTATTATAAGTACGATGTTAGCGAAGAACCTCGGAATAGAGAGGGAAGAGGCCAATCTGCGCGGCGAAGAAAAGCGCCGCGGAGCAGCGCTAACGTGTTGGGGTGAAACGGAGCAAAGGGCTCTGTGTTCCGAGAAATGACAGAATTGCGGGGCAAATAGCGTTAAGATCACTTGGTGTTGTGGTCTCCGTGAGACTAGACGACAGAGCGAATGGTAGAGACGAAATGCAGCATGTGAGAGAAGGTATCAATTAGTGTTGTCTAGTGTTTGGAAACCCAGAACTACTGAAAAATGTGGCAGGAAAATTAAAATCCGGAATCTGTTATAAAGTAGTGCCAGATGAGCGAAGGCTTTGAATAGGGTTGAGTTTGACAGGAGGTCAGGGTGAGTGTCACAGGCAGTCATTTTAGCAGACAATGATGATCCCATCTGCGTGGTTCTACAAGAATAAAATATTAATCAACTGGAAACAGGTAAGATTAACACAAACTCATCCAATTTTGTCACATCCGGCATTGGAGCGAAGAAAATCCTGTCGTTATGGGTAAAAAAACAGAAAAACTATCTGCACGAAACCAGATCCAAAAGTCAGCAGGGTGGTCCCTCCAACGTTGGCAAAAACGAGAGAAGCCAATTGGCGCATCTATAAAGGACTAGAAATACGGGGTATTCACCGTGAATAGTAAACGCGAAGAGTGAGAAAAATCTAAACAGGCAATAGAAAGAATTAGATGCAAACTGAAATTTAATTTTTCAGTTTTATTTTATCGATTTGCAGATACTGCACGATTATTTTTTCTCGATAACGTCCCATGGTTATTGACTTGGATTGCACCTTAATAACAACCAGTATACAGCCTAAATTCACTAGAAGACTCTGATGGACACAAATACAGACTGTGTTTCTCACGTTGTGTATTTATTGATATGATTGTATGTAAAGGCAAAGATAACGAACAGTGATCAATCTCGCAAGTCCCAAACAGAATACAAAAACAAGAGTTGGGCAAACACCGATCCCTGGACACACCAGAGGTGGGATCAGGTGTCTAGGAGGAGTAAGCATTCCCTGTTGACCGGTCACACCCTCCGTGAACCCACAGCCCCGATCAGGCAAACGGAGCAATCCGTAGTCAAATCAGTGTGTGAAAAACGGCTTAACAATGGCTATGAAACACATCAGACGGCATCTGACCCAATGGTAGGTCATACTGGTTACTAAATTGTTAAAACGACCATAGAATTTACGAAATGCTGCCTTTAAACGTGACTGTTGAAACCCCTGCAAGAACAACTTGTTTGTAAGTAGCTTACCTCGATTCAAAAACTGATCATACGCAGAACACGCTCTTGCGTATCGAGTAAGTGTATTTTTAAAGTAATAAATTCAATTATTTAATATTATACAATTATTGCTGGGTTTTTTTTTTTTAGGTCAATACGATGACTAAGACACCTGAGAAGTATAATATTCACCTCGCCCTTCGGGCTCGGTGAATATTTTACTTCGGTGTCTAAGTAACCCTATTAATTGATCTCCATTTGAATTTCAAGCCATCTCGACCTCCCAAAGATATGAGGGAGGGGAATGAGTGCAGATATATCTCCTGGGAATTTTCATGAAGACTGGAAATTTCTTCAAATCGAAAAAAGTGTTATAACTTTTTAATTTTTTTCCCTTCTGGTTTTGGTGGTGTCGGATTTACTAAATACTCTCCAGTCACTCGTCACCTGCAAATTTAAATTGCGCGGTTTGACTGAAAACTCTGGGTCACAGGCGCTTAGATGTTTTTGAGGGGGGGGGGGCAACTTCTAAAAATAATTAACACTGCTTTGTTGAAAGGGGGGGGCAAACTTCTAAATAATATGAGAAGCCAAATTAAAAATAAATAAATAAAGAGGACACTGCTCTGTTTTGACTTTCAAACTTCTTTGTATTGTAACAAGCAAAAATAAATTAAACAAATAGACACTGTTTTGTGACCTGTAACTACTAAACTGCTTTAAAAACACTTGACAAAAAGTAGGGGGGGGGGGCAATAATTTTGCTCAGGACTACTATGAGTAGTGCATGCAGACCATCAATGACAAGCCTTAATAAATTAGTGAATCACATGAGTAATTTTGTAGCGTACTTATAAGTTTATTGTATAGAGTTTACAAGGAATGAAAAATCGTGCGAACTATTTTATGTTATGGGCTGAAATGATTTTTTACTGATGTATTTTTTCTTCTAATTTTGATTTAAGTATTTAACAAATAAATATGACTGGAAAAAAAAAATAAAACTGAAAATTAAATTTCATTTTACTTTATGTTTGATCTTGATTCTTACCCAATTAGGCAAATCTGTTGAAGTTGAGACACCTGTGACTTTGCGTTGCGAATTTTTTTTTACAAAAATTCTTCGCCCAATCGGGAAATTGAGTGTGTTAATTTCCTGTCCAGTTTTATATTTTTGGATCTGTAATGAATGAAACAAATTTTAAAGATCGTAACTCGATTTACAAATCGTTCAAAATAGAAAGACACCTGTGTGCATTGTCCCAAAGTAGCACACGATCTAACTATTGATCTATCAATCCGGAAAGTGTCTCTCCGTACTAATACGTTTCTCGCTACAACTTTGTTCATTGCATATTACAAGATGGCGGCCTCCATGAAACAGAAATGTTAAATGTGAGAAAGATGCTTGTTCTTCAACAGAAACATGTATATTGAGTACAAAGAGGAGCTTAAATACTAAACATTTTGTGTAGATTTTGTTCCTAATGCTTTGTCGCAGGTTTGTCTTGCAATATACGGATAACGGTTATTAACCCAATCGACAGCGAGCTGCGAATGAAACTGAATGCAAGATGAATCAAAGAAGAAATTTGCATATATCATTTACTGTTAGATGAAATTTTTAATGCAATTATTTGAAAAAAGTATTCTGTCAGACTAGTGCAAGTACCCACTGAACTTCCCGTATGTTTACATTTTCTATGAGTGTGAATTATGTAGATTAAACCAGAAGTAAACAGGTCCAGCACACTCTCTTTAAAAGCTAGCTATATTTGAAATAGCTTGATTTAGCTATTTTAAAGTGAATTACATAGGGTTTCATAAGTACAATGGCATTGCTTAAAAGTCGGACAATAAATTTGGAACATGTTTATACTTTGAACTAACCAGAACACTGTTCTTGGTAGAGTTCATGATAAAACTACACCCTTTTGAAAATTTTCATGCAAAAAGAATTCCTTATGTTCTCATAACTGTCCTCTACCCTGTGTGTGTTGAAGCGTGTTAAAGTAAGATGAATTCACAATGGGGATTCATGATTGATAATCCAATATTCACTTTTAATATCATCTTTGACTTTTATTGTATCCCGTATTTTAGATAACTGTTGGTTGACAACTCAATGATCCTAGATGTCTGCAAATTTAAAATCCAATTTCTTCTTAAAGGGCCTAGTTTAAAAAGTTTTTCTTGTTTCCATAGTGTTCTAAGGAGCATAAGTATGATATGTATTCACTCAGTTAAATTTGACTTTTCTGGGTATATAGAAATTAATTTGATGAAAGGTTTAAAATACCTAAATCAAGCTATTTCAAATAGCTTGATAAAGCTATATAGCTAGATAAAGAGATTATGCTGGACCTGGTAAAGGAGTGGATTATATTAATCTAAGTTTGGAACTTTGCGTTGTATCCTATCCTTTTGTCTAATTTGGCAATAAAATATGTTCAAATCAGAAGTAAGAGTATCAACACAGACTCGAATTCATAAATAAAATTTAATCCATTTTCACTGAAAATATGGAGAATAGGTTTACTTTTTTTTTTTTTACTGAAACAAGCATCTGTAAATATGATGGTAATATGACAACGAAAGCAAGTTATGCTCTCAATTTTTCTGCCATTTTATTTGGGTAAGAGTAGAATTATAGTTACTTTATTAGATCACATGAAATTTTAAATGTTTTGATACTATTGAAACAAAATTTTTTATTCAGTATAATTTCTATGATTTTTTGCATCTATAATGTTAATACATTGGTAATATTTTCCAAATATTAAGAAAACATTCTGATGTATAGCAAAAAACTCAACCAAAATATAAATGCACCTATGTTAAAAGACGTGCTTATGTAGGAAAATTTTACAAAAGACCACATACATACTGTAGTACATGTATGTGATATTAAAGTATTGCATAAATATGATTCTGTTGGATAAAATTCTTAAAAACATTGTAAATGTTTTAAACACAATTGAAGTGTTTATAATAAATATTGGTTTGATTTTTACATAGTGCACAGTAACCATTAAATAGAAAAGTTTATTGTCATGGCTACATGTAATTTTGTAACATTTTCAAAGTTTTGCAAGTAGGAAAACATTTAAAGATAAATATATATATATATATATAATTACTACAGTAACTTGATTAGAGGAGTTGGATCACATTGAGTTGACGGAGTGAATCATCAGATCACACAAGATGCGAAGTGTCACGGTTTTTTTCTGATGATCAGCTCCTGTCAACAAGACATGATCCAACACTTCGGATAAGTTACTGTAGAAATGATAAGTTTTTTATATACCCAGATTTAATATATACCCCCTTATGTACTTTTAAAATCCACGTTTATAAGATACAAGTAAATGTATCCAAATATAACAAACATACAGTAAAATTATTTTTTGTGTACACAGTTTTGTTTCTGATGCTATCAATATTTTCCACAAAAACGTTGAGATGTTGCATTGTGACATCATCACTTTTATAGAGTGGTGATACAGATTCAGAAAACCACAGTGTGGAGATCCGGAAAGTCGGATCACACTGCATTTTACAGTATTTAAGACTCGGATTATTGATGGGTATATTATTAGCTCACCTGAGCCGAAGATGATGGAGTATATTTAATTTAGCTCACTCATCCTGAGCTTACACGTAAGGCTCATTCAGTGAAGCTTTGCTCTTGAATCAGCCTATTTGGTCCGTCGTCTGTCTTCCGTCCGTTCTGTGCTGTTAACTTTCTGGACCATTTTGCGACTTCTTTCTCAATAAGAAATTAAACTTGCCGCCTGGGCCACTGAACCCCATTTCAGACCGATATACAGGGTTTCCGGATACATCTGATCCATAGGAGTTATGACCATAGGCAGCTTTACAAAAGATGCTTCTGTTCATCCTATGTGAATAAGGAGGAATAACCAGCAGCGCCTCTTTTCCATCCTGAAAAGGGAGTCGGAGGACTAAAGTCTATCAGACACGTACTAGGCAATATATAACTTAGTAAGAACTCATGGGTGGACCAAGAAAAAAGTGGTTTGTGAAGGGATTTTTATACATATGCTGTGTGTGATCTTCGAAGCACTTACACTCTTACGATAGGGGTCAACAAAAGTAAAGGAGAGAGGCCTTGGGGAACTATTTCCTAATGGAAAGTCTCATTTTCGTGACACTAGTCCGAGACGAAATTGCATGATTTGTGCAATTCGGTAATATATGTAGTGTCAAAATTTATTTTGAATCCGCAATTCGGAGGATACTGAAGAATCGAAACTGTTTGACAATATTGGTATACTGTGTGCGTACAAAAACAAAATATGTGCGGATCTCAATAGCTTGGCTTTTGATACCATGTTGTTATCATTAAGACAAAAAAAATATCTCTAAAAAATCCTTACTTTCTCAAGATCGTATCTTGGGACTCACATGCAAACGGCTGAACTAGTTTTATATGTGTTTTGAAAGCTTCACAATCTGTTATTAAACTCTACAGCATGCTCAAGGAAGAAGATTTCTCAGCAAGTTTTGTATATTCAAATCCATATCAGGTTTGCCCCTCGAACGCCATGGCTCATGAAGAATGGCACGAGCACCGCATAATATACGACAGGACGCATCGATGAGATTGTATTATAGGGAAAAATAATCATTTTAGATGAAAAGATTATTTCTTCTCCATAGGATCTCATTTCCGGAATAGCGAAAAGCTGAACTCAAATTTTATCAGATACTAGACAAGCTTCCCCTAGGATCCTTAATAGAGCTCATCTATGTTTTAGTTTTCAAAAAATTCAATGTAACTTGCTATACTCGTTGGTGTACACAGGAATACGAGGTAATGTGTGGTGCGCCAAATAAGATAGGGATACAAGAATGTTTGCTTCATAACCTATATTACCTCTACTCTACTAAGGATTAATTATTCTATTATATATAGAAATTCTTCTCTCCAATACTCTCGCACAAATTTATGATGCCCATCACAAATTCAAAGAGGGCGCAGGAGGAAGGCGAAATTTGAAGTAATGGAGGGCTTCCTGAAGGTGTAGAGGGGCATTCAAGTTTGTGTTACTCAAAGTTCATGAGACCCCTTGGGTATTGGTAATTTGACCGGAATTAGAGACTGCATCATCACAGAGCCACTCTCTCAAAAGCATAGTAAGGCGATTACAAATTTTTGAATTCTAATTATGGTAGGCAGGAAAATTATCCATTTTAACAATATAGTTAATACTGTTTTTTCTCAAGATTCCATTGTGACATGTGTGAAGAGACTGAAACTGCAACATTATATTATGGAAATAATAAGCGTATATCCACTCTTGCAGCTCTCATTTTAGGAGGCAACCATATCTCGTTCTCGTTCAATATTCATAACTTCATGACCGCTCGGTTGACTCTATCCAGTGTATCGTGTACTGTGATAAAAATTTACTTGACTCAACTAATAGTTTAGGTGGGTGATTCATATAAGTATTCAGACGATATTTATAATAACGATATAAATATATAGACCAGTGCAGAATAAAGAATCCTATTAAATAAATCTTCTTCTCGATATCCGCACATGGAGACTCGAAGTAGCAGCTAACAAAAATATTAACATTTTTAATATAGGAATTCTCCTCCATCGCCTTGAGGTCTAAGTTGGGAGACATAACTTGCAAGTTCTTTTTATCGTAATCAATACAATCATCGACACTCCAAAATTTGGAAAGTTGCCCTTTCAGAGGCTACTTGAATTTGGTGGATTGTTCTCAGGAAGAAACTCACAGGAGGTCGTCATTCACAATCAGTGGCATCAAAGTTTTACATATGTACATTTGTTAGTAAAGGTCGAATATATTATAACTCTCTTTTAAAAATATATTACTTCTCTTCTTCTTATAATTGCAACACAACGGTGGCGACTCAGGGTAATATAGCTCTGAAAATAGTTATATATTTAAGGGAATAGGTTGCATAACACGTTACTATTAAGATGTCGCTTCAATGACTCTCTCGTCTCAAATATACATAGTGGAACGTGAGACAGTGTTTGTGCAATTTTTTAACTCAGAATTAGCAGCTTTCCTTAGATCACAAATTAATAGGGCATCAAAAATCTTATATAAATCTTTTCTCAAGATCCATTGGACCAGGAAACGCTGAAATTATATGGAAAGCTTCCTGTATAGAGGCGACTTCTACAGTTTGTCTCAAATCATGACTCCCCGGGGGTGTACCGATGGGGCACACATAGGGGATGCAAAAGTCATCTTCATATAAGAATAGTCATCTAATGGTAAAATCATTTAAAGATCTTCTTCCAAGAACCACTGGACCCAGGAAAGCTGATATAATTTACATTCATGGAATCTTCCTTACTCTGATATAGAGGAGATTCAAGTTTGTTCAAATCATGACCCGCGGGACGATGTGGCTCTGGTCCCACAATTGTTAGGGATTCAAAGTTTACTTATCATGGACTTATATAGGTGAAAAATCTTTTTTTACCAAATCTCTTGTCTCAAGAGCTACTCTTGGCCACGAACAGAGCTTCCTGAAGATAGCTGAAGATATAATAGTTTGTTCGAAATCATGACCCTACGCGCGCGTTACATGGTGACTTGGCCACAATGAGAGGGATCATAGTATTTACTGCAAATATATAGGCCGAAATTCTTCCTTAAAAATCATTGCTTTATTGACAACGAACAGTGGATATTTAGTCCTAAGCTATCCGAATATGGTGTAATTTAGTTTGTTTATAAGATAATCGCCCCCCCCCCCTACCGCCCTCGAGGGTGTCTGGTGGGGGGACCAACAATAGGGGATGTAAGAGTGCGACTACTTATACTGCTCTCTCTTTTGTACGAGTGCACGGATCAGGTGAGCGAGGTGCCCATGGGCCTCTTGTTATCTCTAAGAACATATATGCTTGCCCTGTAATAATAGGATTTGTTTAATAATTCATCTTATAAATCAAAACAGTACAGACATGGAAATTGTGATCATTATAGCTGAATGTAATAATCATTAATTGAATTCTGTATTTCTATTAAGTTAAACCATTATGCCATTGTTGTGATACATCGTCCCTAAACTTATCATTTTATTTCATGTTACAGATTTTGTAACTCAAGAATGGCAACAAAACGAAGTCACATAGACATTGATCCAGATTATGAAGATGTAACCCAGGCACAGACAAAGAGACAGAAAGTTCTGGAAGAAGATGGTTAGATTTAATGATAGGCTCAAAAAGTGAATGGAAAAAATATTATTTGCTGCAGTTTTATCATCATTCCTAAGCCATGACTTCAATTTGAAGATTGCATTGCTTTTTAAAATTGATCAGTTTTAAATGAATTGTCTAATGCCCTTGGAATGATTCTTTTTCTCTTGCAGCTAAAGAAACTACAAGGAAGAAAATAGAAATGATTGTAAGAAGTGAGTTTCATCAAGAACTCAAGAATAAAGAGAAGGAACTGGACTGTATTGATCAGGTACTGGGGTCAGGAAAAGTGCCACTTATTTGACAAATTTCCTTCCTGTACACTTTTGTAAAGTAAATGCACGCACTGTGCATTAACTAGCTCACAGTATGTACTAGTTTTTCCTTTGTTGCTACTATGAATGACAAATTGCATTTATAATTAATGGAAAATATGCAAACAATTTTGAAAGGCTTCATTTCCCCACTGCAAATATGGTGAAGATGTGGTGCCTATCAATGTAAAGGCAGAGATAACGAACAGTGATCAATCTCGTAAGTCCCAAACAGAATACAAAAACAAGAGATGGGCAAACACAGACCCCTGGACACACCAGAGGTGGGATTAGGTGCTTAGGAGGAGTAAGCATCCTATGTTGATTGGTCACGCCCGTCATGAGCCCATTGTCTTGATCAGGTAAACGGAGCAATCCATAGTCAAATCAGTGTATGAAAATTGAAAAGCGGTCTGTAGTAGCATTTATAACTTTGAAAAATGTGGGATATCTTATAAATAGTTTGTGCAACCCAGACTCTACTTAATACAGAGACGATAGGGAAAGGTGAAGGTCCTGAATGATTTCTGTATCGAAAAAGTACAGATAACAAAGGTCTTGCCATTATTTCAGTGATGTAACTCACATTTGAGAAGGTATAGTCGACTTTGTAATGAGCATCCAGTTAACAAACTGATTTTGTGTTTTGGTTTATTTATAGAGCCTGAGACACTGCCAGGTGGTAATGGACAGACTGAGAGCTTGTATTGTTGCTAATTACTATGGATCAGCCAGCCAGCAGAGACACGTCAAGGTACGGAGTGTGGCACGTTTTATCAATGAAGTGTAGCACTTTTAATCAATGAAGTGTGGTTTGTTTTCATTATTGAGGATACGATGGTTGTCTATATAGTAGGAAGACTAATTAGAATGGATGTACAACACATTTTGCCATTAATGATACACATGCAATCATTTTCAACCATGTTAATATGTAAATTGAGAACATAATAGTGAATTGTAAAGAGTCACATGATTTTTTTTATTTTGATTGAATAGTTCCTGCCTCGGGTTGAATAAAAGAGCTATTCCACTTACAGCCAGTGAATAAGTGTACAATATCACATTTCACATATTCTTCATGTAAAATATGCCATTTTAAAGCTAAATTTGTGTCCGTGCAAAATTACAGAATTTTCATTTTGCTGGCTCGATACTAAACAAACAAAAGACTTGTCTCTTTGTTTGCATACCTCAAAGTTAAGGCTAAAATATTGCTCTTACCTTTGTATAAATACATGTAGATCCAAATTTTGGTTGTCAATTTTGAATGATTATTAAATATTTTTAATGTCTGACATTGAAAAAAAAAATTTTTTTTCTGAAAAATGTTAATCAGCCACTTTAACATTGAGAAAGCAATCTGCATGTTAATCAATTGCATGCATTGACTTTCTATTTCATAGAAGGCCTACAACAGTGCTGTGATGTAAATTAAAAAGAAAGAAAGAAAAGTAGTTCTAGATCAAGTCAAGTAAATTTTATTTAAAGTCGGTATTTTATACATATAACAATCAACACAAGGTCTGTAGAGCTTTTTATCCGACTATCACATAATTTAAAGATTTGTATTTAAATTAAGACAACATAACATGCATATATACATGTACACAAAACCAAAAGAGAGACAAAAGTAAAACATTCATGCAAGAATAAATACAGATATAGATAAAGCACAAGATTTAAAGGAAGAATAAAAATACAACACAAACAGAAGTGAAAGTCATATAAATTTCTAGATGCTGGTTATCAGGGGTGTGTCCCCATACCAAATCATATTTGCATATTCTAGTTATACCCCCTGCAAACAAAGATTGGGGGTAAATACATGTAGGAATCTGTCTGTCTGACCGTTTGTCTGTCCATGTAGATTCGTGTCCGGTCAATAACTTCTTTGTTCTTTGACTTAGGCATACAATATTTGGCATATGGGTGTATCACCATGAAAGGATATGCCACATACATTCGTGACCTCTGTATAACCTTGCTTTTTGATTTCAAGGTCAGAATTATATGTTTTTTAACATGGATTTGTGTCTAGGCTATAACTTCTTTGTTCAAGCTTCAGTGACTCAAGTGAGCATAAAAATATGTAGGGGGGGGGGGGGTATCCTTTGTGAGTTTTACTCACAGTATTTCTAGTTTGTATTTGACCAATCAGATACTAGAATACAGTAAGAATAAAATTATTGAATTATAGAAATCTTATTCAAGAAGAAAAGTCATTAAGAGAAAATAAACTGTAGTGTGTTATTGCTTGAACAGAATGATCCCCAGCAGATTGTACCAATACACCCAGCTGTCAAAGACACTCTGGGAAAAAGACCTCTCCATACCACCATCAAAGTGGAGCCCAAAACAGAGCACGACTCGACTGAGAGACTGGTGATGAAGCAGGAGCTGCCCGAGACAGAAGAGGTAGGATGATACCTAAACATTAGTCATACCGGCGTCCATAAGGAATCCCACAAAGTTTGATACCTGTTAATGGAGATTGTCACTGAGTAGAGATACATCTGTTACTGGGGTTGTAGATTGTGAAAAACACTGTGTTAGGTGCATCTTTAAAATCACTTTTATGACATGAAATGGGTTGCACATTTGTGAAATTAAACATTCACCTATTTTGATTGGCAGACAAAGGAGGGGGTGTTGATAAAACAGGAAGTTTCAAACGGTGGGAGAACAAGTAGGTCAAATCGATTTAAAGTCCGGAGGAGGATTGTTATTGGCAATGTTTCAAAGTAAGTATCAAAGCAATAACCTGCAAAAAATAAATAAATAATACATCTCACAGTCTGAATTCAGATTTTTTTTTCTTAAAATTTTGAAAAGCATTTTGCCAAATGTTCATAAATTGATTATTGATTTTGCAGGTACATCCCGGTTGACAGAAGAGATGAGAATGACCAATCAACTCATAAGTGGATGGTGTATGTCAGGGGCCCAAAGGGGGAACCCAATATTGATCACTTTGTGAAGAAAGTTTGGTTTTTCTTGCACCCGAGCTACAGACCTAATGACCTTGTTGAAGTGTCGTAAGTAGTCTGTCTTGTATAGCAGTGTGAATGATAGTTTTGTGGATCTCCCATGATGCATTGTAATATTGCTCATACTAGTATGCTTATTTTCTTTATATTATATAGTAGTATGTGTTTTAATGAAGAAAAAAAACCCATGAAAAACAGCATAAAGAATTATCTATTCAGTCTCAGACTGAAAATTTCAGGACATATTGTTTTTCCCTGGGTTTTTTAATGCCCATCTGTTTGTGTAACAGGAAACTTTGGAGTTGGGTATGACCTCTGAACTTTTAATGAGATGACTGAAATAAAGGCTGGCTGTAAGAACATACTTTACATAAAAATAAGACAATGCAACATTTAAAGTACAGTCAAAACTGCCATAGCGACCCA